>JAJJMA010049170.1:0-10287 GCA_023529015.1 Papaver nudicaule | reverse complement strand
TGTGAAAACATGCAAGTGTAGTTGGATGAAGCCTCTCTCTTTTTTTTTTAGGTGTTAGGGGGACGAGATGGGTGGTGCCGTAGTTGGCACCACGATGGCCGAGGCAAGCAAGGGGCCATGGTCACAGCATCATGGCCATGGCGCCATGAAAGCTAAGTGGGCGTATGGGTGTGGCCGTGGAGCCGTGGCCATGGTGCGAAACCCTTATTTTTTTTATTTTTTTTTCAAGTTATTCGTGGCGCCATAGGTTTCATGGGCCACGTCCTTTGTGGCGCCACAAGCTCTTGCGGCGCCGTGACTTTTCTAGAGAAAGGGGACACTATGCTTAGTGAGGTCCCCGGTGTCATGTATGTGAATACATACATAGGCTAGGTCTTAGCCAAGAAAATAAAAAAGAAGGGAGAGGTTTTACCCGTTTTAGCAGAGAACTTTTCCTCCTTCCTTCGTTGTCGTGATCAGGTCCTTATTTCCCCTTGATCGTCTCCACTTGGAGAATGGTTATGCAATTAGCTAATCTCCTGAGCAGCACCTTTGGTGCAAGCTTGGGTGGTGTACTTTCCAGTAAGCAAGACGCGTCCATTGGTGTTCAGAGTTGAATCCGTAGTGTTGAGTGAGGTGGAGCACCGATGATTTACGAGACAATGACCAATCCAGTGGTAACCGGCAGCAGCAGTTGGTAGAGAGATACCAGGGGAGTCGATCGTATTCTTTTTTCTTGGTGTGGATCTGAACGTCTTTTGTTTTGGTGTAGAGCATGTGTCGTCCCGTCTCGGTATCCCCTCTACAGAGACTTCCCCCCCAAAGAACGACGATTGCGCCAAGTCCCCAGTCGTTGAGGAGGGTGTTGGAGTCAAAATAGGCGAACTACTTGATGAAGATGTTTACCTCGCCGTCTTTACTATGTAGTGAAGTTCTAGGAGGATATTGGCGCTATGAGGTGTTGCTCCATGAGATGTGGCTCCATGAGGTGTTGCTCCATGAGATGTGGCGCCATGAGGTGTGGCGCCATGGACTTGGTAGCGCCGTGGATGCTGGAGCTATGAGCTTTGCACCATAGCCTATTCGTTGTAAACTCCGACAGTTCGCGTCTTGCGTGTCTCCTGATGTTTGCGTCATATATCTTAACTCACTGGTTGTATCATCACGAAATTTTTACACATGGTAGTAGACATCCAGGGAAGTATTGTGTCCAAAAATCTCTTCGAGGCTCCTCGTAGATTTTCCGCAGTACTCGACGTGGTCTTGCACATGATTCCTGATTGCGCGTCTCGCGTGTGCTGTAGTGTTTGTGTCGTATCTCCCAATCACCTTGCTGGATTGGTATGAAATTTTAGTATGTGCTGGAAGATATACATAGAAAGATTGTGTCCCAAAATCTTTCCAAAATCCCTTGTGGATTTCTCAAACCGGTTTTTTCTTCGCGACAAAAGTTGCTGGCGCAGGAAATTCTGACAGCTCTTCTTTTCCCCAATGTTCACGCCATATTTCTCAAACCACATGGAGTTATCGTATGAAATTTTACCACAAAGTTTTAGACATTAAAACGGAGTTTGTGTATAAATTTTACCCAAGAACTCTTCACGAGCTTTCCGCAGCAACTGTTTTGGTTTCGTATGTAAGTTTTGTCCACTTGTTTCGGTGTACTGTAATGCTTGCGCCATATCTCTTGATCCATGGATTGGATCGCCACGAAAATTTTACACATATCGGTTATACATGTAGGAAGATTCTGTCTAAAAATCACCTTCAGATCTTTTACAAATCTTCCTCGCTTCTCGTTTTCTTGGGGGTCGTTGTTCATCGAACTTGGTATGTAGTCGTGAGCACGCCTTTGCTTGTCTCCGGGGTAGGTTTGCTCCATGGAGGTTCAAAATAAAGTAACTTCTCTACAAGATGGTTTATATTCTTTGCTTGATAACTAGCATTGAGGTTGTAGGTAATGACGTTGATCCAGAGGGTTAATGAAGGTTGGGAGAGCATTCTGTGGAGTCACAGAGGCATACGGTATTGGGAACATCCTGTGGGGCTAAGGTTAGGTGAACTTTTTATTGTAAGAGATATCTTCTGGGGAAGGTAGTTTTCTGTTTTGTAGCACTGTGGGATTTTATTGTAAAGGTGTTTCATGGTTCCGCGAATGCGGAGTCACGGAGATAGTCTTGGTGGAAGGTGTGAGGCTATGGGAATATTTCGTGGTGGAAGGTATTCTATAATTTGAAACTTGTGAAGGTCTAGTGAGACAAATACCTCTAATCCCCGTATCAATATTCTTGCTCGAACATCGCTTGCCCCAGAAGTTTTAACTCTGATTCCGTAGAGATGATTGTCTCTTCTAGCATGTTGTGGTAGAACCTTAAGTGAACACGTAGGAAGTCTTTCTCATTATTCGTCTATTGGCACACCTTTTGAAGTCCTTGCGCTTGGAGTACTCTAATCTGTCATCTTCTTGGATCTGGGTTGCCATCAAAGGATGTCGGAGACTCATTGCTAATGAGAGGAGCGCCACCACCATGATACTGCTTGCTCGAAAGACGAAGACTTGGTGGTGTTGTTACCAGGAGGATCCTGCGAAGATATAAATCCTGGTGGCTTTGAGGCTTTTGTGAAGGCGTCGGTAGTGATGCCGGTGTTGATTAGAGTTATTCTCTTGGGTCTCCCTTCCTTCGAGAGATCTGCAACGGGTAGTCCCATGCTGTATGGATATTTCTGGTCGAGTAGGCTCTTCCATGATGATGAAGCGCTTTGGTAGAGACAAGGGAGCATCTGTTGTACTTCACGTTTCCCTTTGATAAAATTTCGCCACTAATTGGGTCGTGGCAGCGGTATTGCTATCGATACTTGGTGGAGTGAAGAGCGGCGGTGGCGAGGAGTCCCCAGCAATGTTTTCTGATATCTTATCAGCGTCTCTCGTTGGGTTCGCCTTTCCTCGTGCAGACACATGTGTATTGGCCTTTCGAAGATGAGTAGGCAGAGCGTTCTCTCTAGTTGTTGAGAATCATCGGGTCGGGGTAGTCCGGTTGTTCCATCCTTATTCAGACGTCTAATAGCTCCAGTACTTCGTCGAAGATGATGAGTCTGGGAATCCTGTATAGGCTTCAGTCCTCGTACTCCTCGCGGTTGTTGTTGCAGATCTGCATCTTGTGCTTGAGTCACATTCTTGTTCAGGACCCTTTGAGTTGTATTGTGTCAATACCCTGTTATCTGGTTTCCTAACGGGTCTCCTGTTATCACGGGCTTCTTCAATCCTTACTGCTTGGATCTTTCTCTATCAAGACAGGGACGGTTGTAGTTGATCACTCTGCGGCTTCGACAGTTTGAAGTATGAACTTCCTCCAGTGAGGAGCATCCCATGAGAGAGGGGTCTTTTGGATAGGGAGGTTGGTGTGGACGAGATAGAGATGCGCCTCCTCCTCTTGGTTCTCCATGGGGTTTCCCTCGATCGAGTAGCAGAGTTGGACTGTTGGACATGCTTGTGTTCAGGTTTTTCTTGAGAGTCCAAACCCTGGAGTTCCTGGCTGGCTGCAGTAGTAACTCTGGAAGTCCCCATGTCTCGTCGTCATTCTCTTAGTGATGATGGAGTTGTACGTCCCTTCAGTGTTTGTTGGTAAGTCATTTGTTGCCATGGGTACTACAAGCTTGATTTACCCCTTTCTAATAGTTGCAGCGCTGTGACTTGTGGCGCCATCACTCGTGGTGTCGTAGCTTGTGGCGTCGTAATTTGTGGTGCCGTGACTTGTGTTGTGATCCGCTTCGACCCATACTGTCACCTGAAGTTTCCAAAGCGAGCTTGAAGTCGTATGCTCTGGGTGTGTCACCTCCGTAGCTGGACTCTTCCTCTTATTCCCTTCGGTGATGGTACTCACGGAAGGTAAGTTGTTGTTGTACTGCTCGTTGATGAGGTTGATGTCGCCGTTGGCATTACAAGCCTCTTCGCTTCTTAGGGGTTTTTCCCTCTCCGGTAGCGCAGGTGTAGGCGAGGCAAGTCTTTTGCAGTTTCATGGAGGGCTCAGTAGACAAGGATCATTTCGCAGAGCACCAATGCCAGGCAAGGTTGTCGTACTAAGTGCAGGCTCTGCCAGTGGGGGCTCCGGGTTTCTGAGTCTCGGTACTCGGTGGTGTCGATGCTCCCCTCTTGGGGAAAGGGGCCCTCTACACCTTGTGTGGGCACGTTTATCGGTGTTGGTGAACTTGCGGCGTCTCCTCCTCTGGGCTCTGGAGTGGTCTATTCAAATCGTTTTTTTTGCGGCATATCCGAGTTGTGGCTCTCTTCATGTTGAGGTTCTGCTTGAGTAGAGATCATCTCGTCATCCTAGACGTGGATCGCAGTGGTGTTCGTACTAGCAGCAGATCTGGGAGTTCCTTTGGCTTGTGGGCTTGTTGACGTTTTCGCGGTTAGAGTTTCGAGATGAGCCGAGACTTCAACTTGGGTCTTGATCCGTCTTTCCGGAAGATCGTCTCGACACTTGACTAGTTCCTCCAAGGTTGGGGTCCTTGGCACTCCCTCTTCCTTTAGGGTGGTAACATTGATCTTGATCGAAGAAGAGAGGTTACTACGAGGTGTGCTAACTGGATCTGGATATGCAGGAGTCGCTGGAACAACAACGTTCACCGAGGAAACGTCGGGAGAGTTGGACTAGGCGTTACAATGGGCGTGACAGGGGTTGCTGAGACAGTAGGTCTTACAGGGGAATCATTGTGGGTGGTCTGGATGCTGGGCACGACGTTGAGTGTGGGTGGATTGGAAGGTTTTGCACTGGAAGTTGTGTTAGGGCATTGTCCGGTCAAACCCACTAGCGTTGGTATGTCAAGCTAGTTGTCAGTTTTAGGTGTCAAAAGTCAATTCTTGATTTAGCCTACTAGAGTTTAGATTTCGGAATATAGACAAAGTAGTAGAGACCTTGAAGACGAAGACTGTGAAGACAAAGAAGACATCAATTATTCTTCATCGATTAAAGGTTAGTAGGAGTTATGACTTTATGGATATTCTTATATTTCTACTTCATCTATTCTTTCGAAATAGTCGACTACTTTAGTAGTGATAATAGCGATTGAGATCGTATTCTTGCGTAACATGGCCTTGTGTCATGACCAGTAGTTTGATCCCACAAATTACTGTGAGTCAAGAATGTATGAGACAGATTCGGTGCCATTTGTCCATTGCAATGGTTTGCTTGCAAACTGTTAATTGGATATGGATGAATCTAAAGGAGTGCTCTTGAGCAAAGAGTCCATGGATCACAGCTGAGGACGTTTTCACGTCTAAGTTCTGGCTCAGCCCAGTACTTCCAGCGGAATCCAGATTTGACAAAATCTGACAGGCGCACGGTTCACGAACCGGTTTGCGTACCAGACACTCGGAAATTCCCTGAGTTCGAGATGGCTATTTTGTTCACGTACCAGTACGTGAACCTGACGGTAGCTGTCTTACTGGTGTCGGATTTATTGAATATTCTCCTAGAATTTCACCCTGAGTCAAATTCCAAAACTCTTTTATCTCTTAGATGGACTTGTGTAAAACATAAAGACCTTTTGTTTCCATCTAACGATCCTCAATGAGTCAATAAGATAAGACTATCTCTGGTCTATTGGATTTCTATCTTGAAGTGTTTTTGATCTAACAAAACACTTGGCAGATAATTCTAAAAAGAATTCCAATTGAGATTAATCTCTAATTACTTGGTTGTCAAGTTTAGGGTTTCCTTAACTTGTGGGACAAGTAATTGATTGCTTTATTCCTAAGCAACCTATCTTATTGAGTGTTATAAATAGAGGTGTCTACGGACAGATACCGCAAGCATCAAGCATACGTGAAGGTCCTTAGGGAAGGTAGCGTAAACTCTTTTCACTTCGGTGAATGCTTGTTGTGGTATAGTCATCCTCTATAGGTTGCAGCTCCTTTGGGAACTCCCTACGACTATAAAGACTTCCTTAGAGAGTTGGGAAGCACAGGTAGGAGATTGAAACCATCTTTGGTTGAAATCGGATTAACCTGTAACCTTGGTAACCTGATCACGTTCTTGTATATTCTAAAGTCCATCTCTTCTGATATACGGCTATTCAAGAACTGATACGTTACTCAACAAGGTTGGAAAGGTAGCAACGCACGGCTGCACTCGGTGTTGTAAGACCTAGTTAGCTCCGGTTATACAAGTTCCTTAAGTGGTTCTTCGTGTATAACTGAGGTAGATTCGGATTGGGCATTGCTTACTTGGTTTGCTTGTCAGCCCCGATTCAAGAAGTAGATTTCCGTATGACCTGGATTTAACAATCCGAAGGAAGTCATCTTGTGTATGGTAAACTGAAGAGGACAGTTACACCATACGTCAACAGTTTGGTTGAAAAGCCAGTATTGCTGACACAAGCCTTTGGCATCGGTCAAAGCAACTCCTAGGCCTGTAACGGACGTCAGCTAGGGGAATCAAGTGCGTGACGATCAGTGGGGATCCAGAGACGTAAGGAAGGTGACAGTAGCCAATTCGCTTGGAGGGCTTGAGTTGGTCTCTGTTACATCCCAGACCGAAGTCTTATAGTAGGCTAGTGTTTGTAGTCAGTTTGTACTGGGCGGTGTTCAAACTGGACGAGGTCCCGAGGTTTTTTTGCAAGGCAGTTTCCTCGTTAAAAAAACGTTTGCTGTCTTGTGTGCTTTTACTTTCTGCATTATAACTTTGATTTATAATTAAAGCACCAAGTAGTACGTTATTGCCTAACTGTAAGAGTTGACTCCAAAGTATTCTTTGTCGAGGTCTAACAACTCCAGTTAGAGGTTTGGATATTGATTTTTGAGATCGTCCAGACTTTAACCATAAGACTCACGATCCAAAACGAAAAGTTTGTAGTATTTCGGTACCCCTCCTTTTTCAGTTGGTATCAGAGCAGGTGAACACATTAAAGACGTAACTGTCTGTGTTTATCTTGGTTCGTGAAATAACGTCAAAATGAAGGGATCAGGCTTTGACCACTCAAAGTCGTTAGGATTGTCTCCTCCAAAGACATCCACTCCACCTGTTTCACAACAGGTTGGAATAAATTCTGGTAAACCTCGTAGTGCAGTAATCCAGAATGATCCTTCATCCAGAACTCTCAAGATTGAACAAACAGAGGAATACATATCCCTCAGAGAGAAATATGTTCAAAGTCTAAGTGATCTCCAAGATGCGTACACTCGAGAGTGCTCGCTTTCAGAACTCCTAGAACAACAACTCCAGAAATTGGAAACTGTTGTTCAAGAACTCAGAGAGTCTAAAGAGAAGATTTCTTGTCTAGAAACTGCTCTTACTTTGAGTCAAAATCGTGAAAAACAAATTGCGGAAAAACACGATTTGGAGATTGAAAACATTCTGATCAGCAAGAGCAATGTAGAAGATCACTTAGCCAATGCTCAAGAAAGGTGCAAAACTCTTGAAGAAGAAAATCTGAAACTTATGGATTTGTCCCAAACCCGTAGTAAGTCAGAAACAACTTCAAGAACCGATGTGAAAAAACTGTACACCCCGCCTATCACATCTGCATCAGGAAGAGTCGTTGCATCTGCTAAAGTCACTAATAAAAAGAAGGTAAAACCTTCAGTCACCACGAATGTAGTGACTACATTATCTGATTCCTCGGGTAGTGATAGTGATAAGCAAAATGGTGGTAAAAGGTATGAAAATACATGTCAATTCTGTAAAAAGAAAGGACACCACCAAAGGAACTGTAATAGTCAGAAGAAGGAAAAGCAGATTGATCAACTGCAACACACGTTAAACCTCGTGTTAAAGAACGTGTCTGAACTCTGCAGGTCTAATCCACGGGTGATCCCTAGATATAAGGCCTACAAGAGATCAGCTTCGCCCATGAAAAATGGCAGAACTATTACAGAGAAATGGAGACACAATAATCAACCGTGGGATAAGAGAACCTCTTGGGTCTCATGGAGTAGGTCTCCTAACAAGACAACCAATTCTTTGAGAAACCAATCTCATCCCAATCGATTGGTCACTCAAGAAGAGTTACACAAAGCGTTGTCTAATATTGCTAAGCAATATCACTCTCAAAGGAAGAAGTCTAGAAGTTCCTCCCACACTGGGTCACATGATGACGTCAGTAACTTCTATGATAACTCCAAGGGAACGTCATCCAATTCTAGACGATGGTGGAAAACTGGTGAGTCTCCAGGAACTCACCAAGACACTCAAGTCTAGTGTCAACCAAGCTTCCTTATTTTTGGTATTGGAAATAAGGAATGCTCTAGTATAGGACTCACGTCCTGAAAATATACAGTACCCATTGGCAAGAACTTCATTGCCATTGAGAAAAACTTCTGGGAAGAAACACAGAATCCTTATCGGACCTATCAGGGTGCGAACCAGTTCGCGAACCGTGAGAAGGTGTTTCTGGTATGAAAAACTGAGGAAAGCAATATTCATTAACCAGCTGGCATCAATGTCTCTTTACGAAAACTAAGACTCTGTTTACGATTTACTCAAATCTAGAATGCAAACTTGATGGGACTCTGGGTATGCAGTATTTGAGTCAATCCTTCCTTGGTATTTTCTTATAAATACCCAAACACCTCATAGATTATATCATTCAATTGTTTTCTTGCCTACTTTGTTTAGAAGCCATGAACAAGTACCGCATGACAGGAAGTAAGAAGAAGAGAATTCTGGTTAATGAAGACCTCACTCCTCCTAAGATCAAAGGAAGAGATGCTAAGGTTTCTTGTTATTTTGTCTACTACTATCAAGTCTTTGAAGAAGCTGATATGTGTAATGGTGATGTCTTATATGATATCATCACGTGGTGCAGAGAAATTTTTCCTCAACATAAGGAGAACATGATAGACTGTGATTTGCTTGGCCACCAGACGGAAGAGGTGTTGATTGAGATTATGCTCATGAAAGCACAATTAAGAGAACTTGTCAATGGCAAAAAGATTGTTTTCAATGATGCAAAGGAAACAAGAGACAAGTCTTCCGTGAGCAAATCTGCCTAAAGACAGTGTTATCATAGTTATCTTATAGTTTTTCTTAGTAGATCAGATTAGTTGGTTCCTTGTGAGAACTCTTACCTTTGCCTAAGGAATATAAACTAAATCTGCTTAAGTAGTTTGCCTTTCATGCTTTTTAGAGTTTTTCAAGCATGTACTACTTTATTTCATTAATAAAAGTTCTTTTTAGATGTTATTAATGATGTTTGCAATACTTGATTTGTTTACTTCAATCTTATTGCAAAACATATGCTTTTTCCATTACTTCGGTAGTGACGTAAAGCTATGTCTGTTTACAAAAGTTATGCTTTTTCCATTGCTTCGGTAGTGACGTAAAGAAACTTTTGATTATATGGTTTTTAGGGTTTTCTCAAAATCATATAACTCTTTTTCTGAAATTGGCAAAGGAAAAGAGATTATTAACAAAGAAAAACTGGATAACATTCAATTGTTCTTGTCCATGTTCGTCTTTGTCAGTTGTTCTTTATTGAATAACACCACACGGGGGAGAGTTCTTTTGAACTTGCGCTTAATAACAAATCTTTTTGGGGAGCGTGGTTGTGGAATATTGGGAGAAAGTGTATCTTTATTTCTCCATAAGGTGAGAACTCAGGAATCTAGTTGTTCAGATTACCTAAGTATACCATCTTTAAACTTGATATGCAAGAACTTGGCTTCACCTGTTCTTATAGGTGTATAAAACCCTAGTCTCAAACTACTTTGTCATATTTTTGTGACAAATAGGGGGAGAATACATATGGTTCTTGTTCTTGTGGTTGTTGTATTACCGTGCATAACCATAGGGGGAGAACATCATATGCTTACTTGTTGTGCTTTTCATAAAGTATCAAGTAAGGGGGAGTAATTAAAGCTGAGATCATGCTTGTATCAAGAATGAGTAGAATCACTTTAGAAGTTCTGATACACCAACTTCAAAGATTGCTCTGATTCTTACTCTTACGCACAAACAACATGTGGGATGAGCATACCAAACCCACGTAAGCTTAAGCATACCTTTATGGTTGTTTGAGCTGGTTATGTTAAGACTGCTGACTACGGATTCATCAACAAGAGTTTAACGAACACATCAAGACTCAAGGGAGAAGTTGAAGAATTCAAGAAATCAAGAACTACATCTGGTTAGTACTTCATTGTATATTATTTGAATCCATATGTAAATTGATTTTGTCACTAAAATTGACAAAGGGGGAGATTGTTAGGGCATTGTCCGGTCAAACCCACTAGCGTTGGTATGTCAAGCTAGTTGTCAGTTTTAGGTGTCAAAAGTCAATTCTTGATTTAGCCTACTAGAGTTTAGATTT
>JAJJMA010049152.1:0-21795 GCA_023529015.1 Papaver nudicaule | reverse complement strand
CTCAGAAACTATGTTTTTATTTGACAGTACATATCATATGTACTGCTCAAACTAGGTGTATTTATGTTTCATATTGACAGTACATATCATATCATATGTTTTTATTGACAGTACATACATTTCACTTTCATCCCACTTCTGATATGTACTGTTGAAAAATAACTGTTCAGTTTCTATTTTTTTCCACTACATATTGTTATTAACACATATAAAAAAAAATACTTGCAGTTCCATCCCACTTTCATCGATCCCTACTCAGAACCTGAAATAGAAATTTTGAGGTCAATCTCTAGAAGAATTTCAGAGGACAACCAAGTCGCTTCTGATGCAGACAACAGTGATGAATGTTTGGATGATAGTGTGGAAAAGAAATATGAAGATTTAAGGACAATGATCTTTGACAAGTATAGTGCTCTGCAGAGGTTGAGGAAGATTGGTGAACCAATTCATCCATCAGTAGCTGAAAAAATGATTGAAGATCTTTTCTTGAAGGCTTGGCCGTTGCAAGTCGACCTTAGCGAAGAAGAAGAAACCCAAAAGAACCCTACTGAAGATGATTCTCCTTCAACTGTTAATTTAGGTACTGACCCTACTGAAAAAGTTCAATCTGTTGATGAAGAAGACCATGTTGTTGATGCAGGAGACCATATTGTTGATGGAGGAGACAATGTTGTTAGTTTGTCTACTCCAACTGGTGATAAAGAAGACAATGTTGTTAGTTTGATTACTCCAACTGTTGAGGAAGAAGAAACTGAGATTGTAGTTTCTCAATATCGGATGTGGGCACAAACCGATTTGAAAGACACAATTCAAGAAATTCAGGTGAAGAAGGTAAGTCACGAAAATTCGCAGCTATTTGTTTTTTTTACAGCAAATAACAAATATGTACTGATTGTTTTATCAGTACATATTAGTAAAAAACATAAACTACACTTCCGCTCCCACTTTTTTTTGGGGTGAAGTCATGTTAAAACCTTTATATCTGTACTTGCAGCCTGACCTTCCGCAACATGAAATTGAGATAGAGGCAGCGACAGAAGTTCTAAAAAGTGTGAAAGATAATATTTCTTCGTTGATGACTGTTAAGGATGACCCAGAGACATCTGTTGAGAATATAATCGAGAGCTTCAATAATTTTCAATTCCCTATGTTTAAGCAGTTGTTTAAGATGCCAGAAATGCAAGCACCATCACTTGAAGAATTAATCCAAACTGCTATCGCTGTCATGGGGGTTTACAGCCAAGAATACACAGAAAAGGTCCAAGATTTTGATGGTATGTCAGATACAAGTCCTTCTCTGTATTTGCGGGACTTGGGTAGAGTACCTTCACCAGAGCAGCAAGATATCCGGCTTGGTGACATTCACCCCATGCCTAACCAAATTATGTTGCAAAATGTACCCGAGGCACATGTTGTTAACCCCATAGTTGATCAATCTGCTCCTATCCAGACTGAAAAGGTATGTTACATTTGAATCATGTTTTCATAAATACATAACCTGCTCTCTTAATTTTGTATTCTTGTAATTCCTTGATGCAGATACAGCAGAAAAATGATTCGCAAGAGTTTCTGAAACCAAATTGGAATCTTCTTACACCCCCTGTGCAACAAGAGGTAGTGCAGCAACAAGAGACTAAACAAGCAACAACTCAACAAGAGGTACATTTTTCATGTGTGTACAACTTTAAGACTAAATGTGTTATTCACAGTACATATCATATGTACTGACAGTACATATCATATGTACTGCTTATAAATATGTGTGGGTATGTTTTTATTCGCAGTACATATGATATGTACTGTCAGTACATATGATATGTACTGACATCTGATATGTACTGAGTGGGTGTGTCATTCTGAGTGGTTGTTGCAGAATGAAGTGGTTGGGCAAAGTCAAACGTCAAGTGAAGTTCCGCTGGGCATTCGACTTCAACAAAGGTTGGATGCTCACACAGAGAAGATAAAAAAAACACCAAAAACAGTCGTCAAGAAGAGGGTTAGAGAAGTTCAAGCACTTACTATCACCAAACCAGTGACTCGACCTAACCCAAAAAAGAGAATCCATACCGACTGCGATAGTGGAAGTAAGTTTTCAGCAACAAAGAGAAAAAGCAAGGACGAAGAAGCTAAGAAGAACCCACCTGACAAAGAGAAGAAGAAGGTGAATAACCCTCGCAAAGGGAGGAAGTTGAAGGCTATAGAGAGGTCCAAATTACTTGGACAAATATCGGAAGAGCAACTGAATATCCTGATTCCATTCTTTGATAATGCAACGATATAGTAAGTAATTTCTACCCTTAACGTTGTAGTTTGCAACTTTTTAACATGCTGATATAAAAAATGTGTTTATAACTCTGTGAGCAGCTCAACTGCTAGGGCAGTAGGTGATGATGGGGAAATCTCTGTAAGCGCGTCTACAATTGAAGATCTGATACATGACCAGCCCTTAATGCAAGATTTGCTGAATTATGAGGTATATAAGCTTAAAGAGGCCTTCCAGGAAGAAGACAAGTTGAAACCTGAGAGAGAGGCCAGAAAGTACCGACCTGTCTTGCACTTAACTCCACAAGCTTGGGTAAGTGTCGTATTGTCTATCATCAATATACTGACTGTTTTTACCAGTACATAATATATGTACTGAATGTTCTAAACAGTACATATTTGCTAAAACAAGAAAGAAAATAATTACTATTCTTTTGGTTTTCAGTTTCACATTGAGAATCCTGACCAGCTAGTAGGAGGAGAAGTAGAAGCTATTCATCAACCAATTATTGGCATGGCCGAAAACACAGAAAAGATTCTCATCCCCATGTCACATAAGAACAAACATTGGACACTCCTTGAATTTGATTGTTTGTCGAACAAATTTAATCACTACAACAGCCTGGTTCAGTTTAGAGACAAATACCTTCAAAATGCTGAGAAAATGGCGAAAGCTTGCGTCCAAGCAATTAATGAATATTTGTTGAAGTGGAAGAAACCAGCGTTGCTGTCAGAACCGCGAGTGACTGACGTTGGAGCACCAAGACAAGGGCTTTCCCCAGATTGCATGCTCTATGTGATTCACTTCATTAAGAGGCTCTCAAAGCACGATCCAGACAACAAAAGTTTGGGACGAGATGACATAGCAATAATGAAAAAGATTCAGAAGAGAAGGATAACACTAGCATGCCGGTTGTTGACCGCATCTGTACCAGGAGAAAAAGTGTTTGGCAAAGAAGAAAAAACTGCATGAATCTTTTATTGTGTTAAATGAATCTATTTTGTTTGACAGTTCATTTTTAAAAACTATTATGGTTTCCTTTGTTGAAGACAGATATTTGTAGTTGACAGTTTATTTTTATGAATGTAGTTGAAAGTTTATTTCTATCATATTGGTATATGTACTGCTTAAAAATCATAAGTACTACTTGAAGTGTGGGTGTGTTTATTACATATGATATGTACTGACAGTACATATATTATGTACTGTCAGTACATATATTATGTACTGCTTAAAAATACATGTATGGACATGTATTTATTGACTGTCCATATATTATGCTTCATCACCATATGAAAAAAAAACACAAGCTCATATCATATGAAGCATAACGAGGGGGCGCTGCCCCCTCGACCCCCGTAAAAAAAGATTTTGATCCCATAAGAGCTAAATTATCATCAAAACTTCAGAAAAAACTTAAAACAAAAAGAGCTATTATTATGTTTAAATTGTTAAAGGCAGTATAATCTCAATAACAAATTGAAAAAACTAAAGGCAGTACATATCAGATGTACTAGCAGTACATATATGACGTACCGTAAAAATGACAGAAAATTAAATTCTGAAAACTTAAATGTTTCAATGAACCCAACAAAAAATTCATTCATACTGACGGACAACTTTGCAGGTACTCCTGTTATGATGAGTACGCAAACCACAGTTTGAACATGTTACGGACTTCTTAGTCATTTCCCACGCACTCTTCATGCGCTTCTCCGTTTGTCTTCCTGGTGGGACTCTTACAAAAGGAGGTAAAACTGCATCTTCTTCAGTGTACTCTTCTGGCCTATCAAAGTTTGGAACAGGTCTGATGGCGAACGAATAAAGTTCTCTATAACAAGCAACTTTGAAGTAGTAGTCGATGTAATCATAGAAGCAATCACCCTTTGCAGCGATAGCAGCGATAGCATGTGAGCATGGGAAACCATACACACGCCATCTTTGGCAAGTGCAAGTCCAATTGTCCAAATCCACCATATGGGTCCTGCGCGAAAAATATGAAAACAATACATCTTTAAAAAAGTGGATATGTACTGCATGGTTTGATTGGTGTTTGAAAGGTACCTGATATCATCTACTAGTGCATTATATCATATACTATGAAATGTACTGTCAGTACATATGATAGGTACTAGTGCATTATATCATCTACTATGATATGTACTGCCAGTACATATGATATGTACTGCCAGTACATATGATATGTACTGATCAAAAATGGTTCATTGTACATGTATGGATATGTTTTAATTTGTTCTTTGATAGTTAGAAAATCATAATTAGGTACTAACCTTGGAGAACCAATTTCATAGATGTTATGACCCGACTCGCTGACTCTCCAAGTACGCCCAATTTGAATATGCAAATCAAGCATCGCTTGATATTCTGGAGTCAATTGATCTGGATCCATTGAAAGGCTTTCAGTCCGACGAACTGAAATCATCACCATCATACGTCGCCTAAAAACAAAATCAAGGCCCAAACAAAAATTTAACACATTCAACAAAATGCTCATAAAAAAACGAATAACAGTAAAAATGAACACAAAAGAAGCTCAAAAAAAATACCTAATGTTATCAGCAATGCCATATGCAGGCAACTTCTTTTCCTTGCGTATCCAGTTATTAAAGGACTCAGCAATACTTGAAGACGTATAGCCGTACCTGCACCCCTTGAAATAAGCACTAGACCACTTTTCCCTGTCAACCCCCTTCAGATATTCAGCTACCCAAGGCCTTCCAGCTATTACCATCTCCCGAAGACCTTCTTCATACTTCGCCGGCGTAAGTGCGTATGTTGCTTTCTTAAAACTTTCTATTACCTGTTTATACTTTTCATCCCCTTTGTTGATTGGCAAGTTTTGTTTTAAATGAAAAAAGCAATAACTGTGATATGCACGATCACCGAAAACCTCAGGAATGGACTGCTTCAAACCCTCACCACGGTCAGTAATAAAGGTAATAGGACGATCATCTACACAGTTGCTAAGATTACGCATAAACCATTGCCAGTTACAAACATCTTCTCCGGGAACAAGTGCAAACGCAAGAGGATAAAAACCTGCAAAAAAAATATATAAAGTACAAAAAGAAGTAAGAATCCAAAACAACCAGTACATAATGATATGTACTGTAATTTTAGCAGTACATATGATATGTACTGTTACTTTAACAGTACATAATGATATTTACTTTAAAAGCAGAAAACAAAAACAAAAAAATGTACTGTAATATGAGCAGTACATATCATATGTACTGTAATTTTGCAGTCCATATGATATGTACTGTTATTTTAAAAACAACACTTAAAAAAGAAAAAAATGTACTGATAAGGTAAAAAATCTTACCATCGTTACCATTAAGACATGTAGCAGCCATAAGACCACCTCTGAACCTCCCAGTGAGGAAAGTAGCATCACAGAAAATCATAGGACGGCAACGCTTATAACCCTCTTTACAAGCAGCAAAACAAATGAAGAGTCTGTTGAACCTCTTCGTTGCATCGTTGTAGTCAAAATCAATATATGAACCAGGATTGGTTTCTCTTATTTTAGTAACAAACCATGTAATATGAGTATAGGACTTAACTTCGTCACCAAAGATTGCTTCATGAGAAACCTCCAAGCCATTGTAAGCATGGTGGTATTTGATGTTCACTCCAACATCAACTTTAAAATAATCCACAATATCTGAGGGCTTCACTAGAGGGTTATGGATCACTTTATTATGGATCATATGATCCACAAGCCTCTTTTTGACAGTGGGACTTTTTAGTTTGATACCAACTCCACAACTATGCCTTAAATTGTATTTCTTTATCTTGAAAACTTCATTACTTTTATCAGTCGCAGTGACATGAACAAACCAAGAGCACCCCTCCTTCTTACATTTTGCAGTGAACCTGGATAGTTCGTTCTTCTTTTTAATGAGCTTGTAACCAGTCCTCAGAACATATTTGTCAAAAGCTAAACGAACAGCTTCAATACCATTAAATTCTTGGTTTAAATCATCAAAAACTTTGTCCCAATCATCTGAAAGAAGAGCTCTAGAAACCTCTTTCTCCCCTGCATAGCTTCTCTTAGCATTTGCAAGCAACGATGAAGAATATCCACCACCAGTTGAAGAACTTGCTCCATTTGAAGAACTTGAGCCAACGGCAGCCTCAAAAGATTCTACGTGCACCTCAAAATATGAAGATTTCAACTTAGAATGTAATGCAGCAAGACTAATGAGTGAAATATCTGCAAGTATGGGAATCTTCTCGCCACCCTGAATATAATTCACAACAATGCATGAAGGACTTAAGATTCTCCAATTATCACAGATAGCCCATTTTAAATCTTCTATCGTTGAAGTGAGATGAACCGGATAACAAAAATGCAGATCCTTGTAGTAAACATGACAGTCGCAAGAAAGATTTTGATCAGAACCAAACATAGACATGTTGAAACCCTGTAAAACAAGACAAAACAAATGCAAAAATCAGTACATATCTTATGTACCATCAGTAACAGTTTAAAACCTAAATTATGCTTGACTCATCAGTACATATCATATGTACTGGCTTAAGAACCTAGTGTAAGAACCCATCTTTCTAGAATAACAGCCAGTACATATCTTAAACAGTACATATCACATATACTGGCATAATTCATCACTAAATTATGTACTGCCAATAAACACATCTCGCATACGGTTTTAAAGCAGTACATATGTTATGTACTGCTAATAAACACATCTCACATAGGTTTTTTAAAGCAGTACATATGTTATGTACTGCTAATAAACACATCTCACTACAGGTTTTTTAAGGCAGTACATATGTTATGTACTGCCAACAAACACATCTCACACAGGTTTTCTAAGGCAGTACATATTACGTACTGCCAACAAACACATCTCACACAGGTTTTCTAAGGCAGTACATATTACGTACTGCCAACAAACACATCTCACACAGGTTTTTTAAGGCAGTACATATTACGTACTGCCAACAAACACATCTCACACAGGTTTTCTAAGGCAGTACATATTATGTACTGGATAAAATTTATGAAAAATCAACCGAATTCAAAAAAATAAAATCACCAAAAAAAAACAAAAAAACTAGCTAACTAGCTAAATCTGTGTGTTAACATTAGATTTAACACACAAATTCTTATAAAAAAACTAAAACTAACTAACAAAACTAGCTACATTTAAAACTTCGTTTAGATCTTCAAAAATCAGATTTCAAAAATCAGATTTCTGATTTGTTGCGAGTTCTGGAAATCAAAACTTTAAGTCGCAGATTTCATGATTATAGGTTGAATCTAACAACAAAACCTAGGACAATTCAGCTCGATTTCCAGTTCCCATCAAAAAGAGAAACAAAACTAGTAGATCTTCAGAAAAGGAGAGAAGAACAATACCTGAAACGTAGTAGATCTTCAGAACTCGTAGAAAACCCTAGGATAAATCTTCATATACAGCAGTATAGAGAACGCAGAGAGAAAATAGGATCTGAAAATTGGTTCGAAATTTTTGCAATTTCCGACATTATATACAGTTGAACTGGAGAGGGTATTTTGGGGTTTTAAAAAAATTGTTTTAAGCTATCCGCACGTGTTGCGTGTTTTCTTTCTTTGGTTTGGACTAAAGACTAAACGGGTTTTTGAGTTGGACTAGAGGCTAAACTAGATAGTGAATAGTGGACTATTCACTAGATTCTACCCTTATCAAGGCCTTTGCAGCTCCAAAGGAAAAACTGCAACCCCACAAACAGTCGCAACCCACCAAACAGATCCTAATGAGTCACACCAATTCTTTTGTCCTTACATATTAACCGTTGGATGATCCGCGTCCACAACACGTCCAACATAAATGCACAGTAATAGATCCATCACTCATCCCATCAGTGGCGCCTTCTTAAGACCAAGTCAGTCTCACACTCTTCCAAGTTCCAACGAACCCCCCTAAAAACGCATTCTTCTTATTTTCTCCGTCTACATTCCCTGACACGCGGCACTTTCTGATTGCAGAAAACAACCTCAACACCAGAACAAAATCCATATGTCGGCATATAAAACCTTCCACATAATCCTAAAACGTATCTGTCAGCGTATTTGTCTGCACTGTCCGTGTAGAAACAGAACAAAAAAAAATCCTCACTCAAAATCAGCTGCAAAGAAGAAGAAAGCAGAGTAAAAAGAACTCTCCATTAAAGATAGACTTCTAGAAAGAAAAAAGGGTTCAGGGTTCAGTTTCTTATTTGTAGAGAGGGGGTTGATTAAAATGATGGGTGAAGAAGAGAAGACAATAGAAGAAGAATTCTCATACCCGATATTACTAGCAGAAAGAATTCGCAAATTAGTAGAAGAAACAGAATCATTCAAGGTCGAGTGTGCAGAAGTAGGTAAACATATTGATCGATTATCTCAAATGTTACGTTCAGTAATTAGATTATCAACAAATACGAATACTAATATGAATCAATCTTCTTATTCATTATATGAACGTCCAATTCGTCGTATAATATCTGAGATATCGAGGAATTTAGAAAGAACATTAACCCTGGTGCGCAAATGTAAAAGGAACGGTTTATTTCATTTCGTTACATTTACAATAACATCAGCAACTGATTTCCGAAAGATTTTTAATTTGTTAGATTCTTCAATTGGTGATTTAAGATGGGTATTAAGTGTTTATGATTTCAATTCAGTTGATTCTGCTGGGATTGTTCTTTCATTACCTCCTATTGCTAGTAATGATCCTATTTTATCATGGGTTTGGTCTTATATTGCTGCTTTACATATGGGGGGTGTATCTGATCGTATCGAAGCTGCAAATGAACTTGCGAGTTTAGCTAACGATAATATTCGGAATAAGAAGATTATTGCTGAAGAAGGAGGCATACCTCCTTTACTTAGGTTATTGAAAGAAGGGGCTTCACCAGATTCACAAGTCGCTGCTGCTAATGCTTTAGCTAATTTGGCGACGGATCAAGAAAAGGTTAGAATAATCGTGTCTGAACATGGTGCACAAATCATTGTTCATGTGCTTAATGATTCTACCATGAGAGTTCAGATTGGTGTGGCTAAATTGGTTTCAAGAATGGCCAAGAATGATCCTGCTGCTCAAGAGGAATTCGCTAGAGAAAAAATTATTAGACCACTTGTTTCTTTGCTTTCTTTTGGTACCTTTGTGGATGAACTCAAATCTTTACCTGGTAAACCTACTAGTTTTCATTCTTTGGTGAGGATTAATAAGGAGTTACAGGGAGGAGGAGGAGGAGGGAATGTGGGTGGTCAACAGAATCACTATCCGCATTCGAGTTCATCGTCTTCTTCGCATTCAGAGGGTAGTGGTGGCCGTAGCGGGCATGGTAAAAAAGAAAGGGAGAATGAAAAACCTGAAGTGAAACATCAGCTTAAGATTAACTGCGCTGAAGCACTATGGATGCTATCTAAAGGAAGTGTTCCAAACAGTAGAAGAATTACGGAAACAAAAGGACTACTTTGCTTGGCAAAGATCATTGAGAAAGAAACAGAGGATTTACAGCTGAATTGCCTAATGACGGTAATGGAGATTACTGCTGCGGCAGAAATGAATGCTGACCTAAGACGGGCAGCTTTCAAGACCAATTCCCCAGCTGCAAAGGCTATTGTAGAACAACTTCTGAGATTGGTTGAAGAGGAGAGTAGTCCGTCGCTGCAAATTCCGGCTATAAAATCAATTGGATCGTTGGCTCGAACCTTCCCGGCTAGAGAAACTCGAATTATTAATCCCATCGTGCTTCAGCTTGCAAACAAGAACCCGGATGTGGCAACAGAAGCCGCTATTGCCTTGGGCAAATTTGCCTGCGCAGAGAATTTTCTTTGTGTGGAGCATTCCAAGGCAATTATCGAGTATGATGGTGTCACACCTTTGTTGAGATTGTTGAGGGCCAGTGATCAGGCACAGCTGCATGGGTTAATTCTTCTCTGTTACTTGGCATTGCATGTTGGCAATAGTGAAGGCCTGGAGAGGGCAAGGGCAGCTCTTGAGGGTGCAGCTCGGTCTTCTTTGATTCAACACCCTAGTTTGAAAGATCTGATTCCTAAGGCCATTTCCCACCTTGGGCTGTACCAGGATGGACTCCATTCTTTCAGGCAATCTTATTCCACTTGAATTCGGCAAGGTGAGTAGAAGAGCCTTTGATAGATTCAGAAACGATGGTACAGATTGTTTGTCTATTGAAGCATTTTGTTCATCCAGTGAAATGTATTGCCGAATGAGGAATAAGGATGAACAACAATGTATCATGGTAGTGTAGATAATGAATTGGTGAACAGTGTAGTTACTTATCAGCCTCACCTTATGTTTCCATGCCTTCATTGAAAACTATATGCAGAATACAGTTTCCATGTTTATATTTTTCAACTTTTGTCATTGCATGGAATTGCTCCACCTTGTGTTTACATGCCTTAGTTGCAACTTTCCAAAAAAAAAAAAAAATTTATTATTATATTAGGGCGGATATTTGATTTTTTTTTTTTGGGCTATTTAATGTTTGGTACCTAGCAAATGACCAACACATAGTGTTGGTACCCAACATTCAAAATATTAAGATTTGGTACCCGGATCCGACGTTGACCGTCAAAGTTTCGGTTTGACCTAGTTTTTTATGCTTTTCTCTAATTTTTATTACAAAAATACTTGAGTTGACAAATTTGCCCTTAAATAAACTTAAAAATGAGGTTCTTCTATCTTCCAACCCGAACCTCCATTAACACCACCATCGCCATTGCTCACACTTCGTAAATGTAATTGGTAAAATTTCCAAGGAGTTGATTTTACCAATACACTCATTCTAACTAACATGAGATGCATCGTAACATAAATACGGAAAAAGATATTAACAAGTAAAGCAAGTAAGTAAAGCAAAATGGATCTTCTAGGAAAAGATATTAACAAGTAAAGCAAATACTCTCAAGTATACTTCATTAACTCATGTTTTGTGTTATTCCTCACCTTGACAATGATAATCACTCTACAAATATCAAGTTCTTCACTAGTCTCTGAGCTATGGAGAGTAAGAATGGATTTCTTTATCTCTCTATAGATCAACCCTAGAGTTCACTTTTCCAACCCCCTTCTCAGTTGGGATACACGGCCTTATATAGGCGCTATACATATTGGATTACAGCTAATACAAACAAATATGATTCTGGCAACATTCGTCCGCACTCGCTGACCTTCAATACCGCCGTCCTCCTTTGATACTTCAGCGTCTAATCTTGGATTGGATAAGAACAATGACTCAACTCCCACTGAGTCAATGAGTCAACTCTGACAACCCTACCGTTCTGTCTTTCATTAAATGCTCAACCATATTCTCAGCTTTGGTCGGTGACGTGCCTACCTCCACTCTTCTTGATACGCCATTCCATTCTTCTCATGGAATGCGCTGATGCAGTCTTCCTCCGTTTGACGCCTATCTCTCTCCTCGATCATTCCGCTGAGGGACTCAGCTGACAATATTCTGTGCTTCGGATGTAATCTTTCCTTACAGCGTCACTTCTTGAATACTTCTAATAGATAAAGGCATTTTCTACACTTACATTTTGCCTCTTTCATATTCAAGATCTTTAGTCGCCGAATATGAAATCCTCCATCCGCCAAAAATGCCTAACCTTTTCTTCTTCTTCCCTAGATTCTCGCCACGTCTCGCTGCATGCTGCGAATCTCGGTAATACTTTTTGACTTGATAACTTGCCCAGCCGGTTGATGTCTCCTCCCTATAAATATCTATTTTTCTTCAGTCAACACAATTTCTTCTTCCAACCCTTTTCTTCTTTTCTCTTTCCTCAGAGCTCTGCTCCTTAAACCCTAATTGTCGCCGCGCCGCCGTCTGGCCACCTGATTCAGCCTCCATTTCCTCTTTTTCCTTGATTTCCACCACCTAAACTTGCTTCCTTGCCATTTCTTCTTCTTGATTTCCACTACTTTCTTGTTTTTGCTATTTTCTCGCCTCTCCGGTGATTTTCCTTCTCTGCACAACTTTTTCTCCGGCAACTCTTCCCTTTTTCCGATTTTCTTCTCTATGGCTTCAGACACCACCTATAAACTCGAGTCGCCGACCCCACACACAAGAGTCTGATCACGAAGAATCTTCTCAGTCGCCGTCCCCAAAAAGGGCTAAGAAGAAATGTTCCTGGGGTGATTGGGACAAGTATTGTACAAAGCATCACGTTGACAATAGGACGCCCAAGATCTCGCCTCTTGACGGCATCACATCCTCCAGAGAACCACTGCTCCTCGATCACATCCGCCAAGAAGGTCAGGATGAAAACAATCTCATCATTTTCCTTGGTCAACTCAAGGCCGACTACAAAATTCGATGTATGATCTTGCCGATCCTATTCTTCTTGAGATGCTAGTTTATGTTGACAAGAGCCCTGCTCAGCTTACTTCCAACTCCATTCGTATAATGTACGAGTGGATTGCCCGCCGAAAGGGCACTACCAATTATTCAAAAGTTACCCGGAATCCAAAATTTGTTGATCCAGAGTTGTATAACATTGAGAACTTCAAAGCTCAGTACGAAGTCAAAATCTGCGACAGAGCTGGTGAATCTTGGGCCTATCGCATTGTATCCAAGAAAGCTTTTGACGGCGATAAGTGGTTTTGAGAGACGTAGATAAAGACTCTTCAACTACCGCCAAACCCTTTGTACGCGCCAAGACTGAGAACCACTGGAATGATCTTCCTTGCAAGGTTGAAGGTCCCTGGCTTAAAGGTTGGGAGGATCAAAATAGGACCGTTGCCCGGAAAAACTTCCTTCCTGAGCATTCTGACTTTGCTAAGATTGATTTCTGGAAAGTCCGCTGGACTGAAGAGGATCAATATATCAAAGAAGATGGTAAATTTGTTGTCGACGAAACTGGTCACTGGATTAAGAAGCCTGAGTTTCGAAAAGACGCCAGAAGACTTCTAAGGGAGACGCCAAGGGGGCTAAAAACAAGAAGAGGAAAGGGAAAGATGGAGACGAAGTTCAGGTAACAAACATTTTTATTAAATTTTGAAATATATGTATATATTTGCCTCTGTTTGTTGCCGGAACTGATGATGACAGCTATTTCCTTCCTTAGCCACCTCCTAAAAAGAGCACTCAGGACAAGCAGCGGGAAGCCGTTGAACGACTCAAAAGCCAATTGAAGAATCTTCCTGGCTTGAAGTCTACTGACTCTGATAAGGGAACAGATCCTAAGGCGTACAAGAAGAATGACAAACCCAAAGAGCCTAAGAAGAAAGGTGACGCCGTTGATCGTCCAAGAAGAAAGATGGTTCCGTTAAACCTGCTGGGGGTGCTGTTGATTCTACTGTCAGCGGTGAGCCTCCTAAACCTGCTGGGGAAACGAAGGATGCAACCGAGACTGTTCAAACTATAGGTCAAGAACCCATTGTTGAAGATCCGCCTCACACTGATGCTGATATGAATGACGCCAACCAGCCCATTGGAAATATGGTGCAGACTCCTCTCCGCCCATCTGCCGAAGTGGAGACGCCCATTCAGTCTTCTGCTAATGATGCCGCCAAACTACTTTTCCAGCTTCTCTCTTTAGATTTTGCAAGCGGCAGCTCCGCTGAAGTTCAAGTACCACTGAACAAGTTGGCTGAATTTTTTTCGAAGCTGATGAGTCGTGATAAGGGCGGTCCCGATACCCTTTATCTTGAATCTATGAGTAAGCTGAGCACTCCTGGATTGGCGCTGAAGCCTGCAGAGCTTACTGCCGCTGTCTCTAACCTTACTCCCTATGAGCAGCTTTGTGGTGCTGTCCTGGTAAGCTGTTACCTCAGCTTTATAGTTGCCATTTTTACCATCATTTTCTCCGAACGGGCTAACCCTTTTATCTTTTAGGAATCTCACGAAACCTTGGCAGCATTTCGCTAAGCTCTCAATTGAAGCAAGAGGTTGACGGTCTTCGCAAGGAGAAAGCTATATTGCAGCATCATCTATCTCAGGAGAAAAAGGAATCCAACAGGTTACACCTATACCTTCAAAAGGAGTCAGGACAACACAAAGAGCTCCAAGGTTAGCCATTCTCTCTTGATTTTTTCAACTTAACGTTTCCTTTTGTCGTTGCCTCTGCCAAAACCTTTAGTCCTTGTCTATTATAAGGTCGCCAACAACATCATGACAATCGATTAAAGCGAGTTGAAATCGAGATTGACAACCTGGCTAACGCTAACGCTAGGCAGTGTAATATGTTATTCGATTTTGACCGATATGTTAAGTGGTACCGCCGAGAGTTACGTAATGTCTCTGACCTTAATGTGAATCTTGATCGTCTTCTCAAAGCTTCCCAAGCGGATGTGGAATGGATTAAGAGTGAGCGTGATAATGCCTCCCGTTTAGCAGAACTAGAGCGTAAGGCCGAGGAGAGAGCTATTGTGGAGCATGCGAGAACTTCTTCTCTATTAAAAAATGAGAAAGCGACCGTTACTCGATTATCCTCTCAACTAGTTTGTAAGACCGCTGAAAGGGATGCCATTCGCCAAGAGATCCAGCGCCATAAGGATTTCGCCCATCTCCATGGAGACCGCGCTAGGCAGTTAAATGATGAAAATAGTTCTCTTAGGCTCGGGATCAAACAAGTTGTTGGTCCTTGTTCTGATCAAGAGATTTTAAGTAAATTGGATCAGATTAACGTTGCCCAGGAGGGTATTCGTATGCATGTGCATGAACTAGAAGGTAGCTTCTTTAGGGTTTTCATACTCGCCTCCGACTCTATTAATTGCCTCTACCTCTGTTCTTATTTGTCTCTCTCCTTTTTGCCTCTACTTTTTCAGAGAAAAACAAGGAGTTGGAATCTCAGCTTCAACAACAATCTGCTGCCGTCAAAGAGCATGAAGGATGTATTTCCCGGATTACCCAACTTGAGAGTGAAGTTAAAGAACATCAATCGTGTGAAGAAAACATGCATAGCTTAAGAACAGAACATCTTCAATGCTATGTCAAGATCATCTACCTTGAGAATGAAGTCAAGACCCTCCAAGGTTTCAAAGAGAAATTCGAGACTGAGACCTCCAAGACCGCCAAACTTCAGAATGTGCGTGATACTCTACAGTCTGAATTGAACCTTGCTAGGAAAGAAGCACAACAACGGGATGCGAAGTATATTGAAAATTTGAACATGAACGGTTTTGTCGCCATCCAGCTGTATTTAGCTGACTTTTGTCCAAAGCACAACATCGAAGTTCCTGCGGCGTATGCTCCTGATGTTCTTCCTCCAGGTATGTCTGTAGGTACTCCTCCCGCTGTTGAAAATGAGGGGGACACCGAAGAAGTTGTCGAAGTGCATAGCAGATCCGATTCCGAAGAAGAGGAAAGTAGTGAAGATGAAGATGAGGGTGAGGACGCCAATCATGATGTTAGTGTTCCCGCCGTGTTTTTGCAAGCTGGTAAAGGGAAAGGTGTAGCTTGTGTCGAAAACAAGGAAATCAGCGACAGCACGTTTGTGGACGATCTCAAGATGGCTATTGACAACTCCAAGAAACCTCCTGAATTGCAGAGTTTCAAGGATGGCTCATCCTGCAGTCAAAACCCTGACGCTCATCAGCCTAAGATTTAGGTTTTTCGTATATGGGTTACTTTTTATTTTAGCAACTTTCCTTGTACGATATTTGCTTAATGTTATCGAACTTTTTCTTGATTTTATCTATGTACTATTAAGACGCCCACGTAAGCGATCGTGCCTCCTTTGCCTCTGATATAATCAAATCCACTTGGTCCTAATGATCCGCTAATGGTTATTCCACTGGTCCATATCACAGCCTTCCGTTATACATTGTTACTTGTGCCCGTCGGCGATCTATTATAAGTGGGGTGGTTTACCTGATAGAAGTTTTATATTTTTAAGCCATCACTTACAGATCAACAAGTAACACGCAAGGACTTATAGTTCCAATGGTCAGATTTACCCTTATCCATAGCTTTATCATTAGGATCCCATTTGGTTTATTATACCCATCAAATAAATCATGACTTATGATAATTCGCATATTCTGCTTTAACGGCTGTTAGAGACTTTCATGGCGATTATCCGTTCTGGTTTGGTGAATGGCCTTTTTAATCTCAAGCAAAGTTATCACATCGTACAAAATATATTTCTGGCGATTCTGCCCTATCGTATGGCCTTTTGGCCTTTTGAAGATTTATGGCAATTTTGCTTCTGTAGATGGCTATGTAAGCCTTGTATATTTGTGGCAATTTTGCCTCTGTAAATGGCTATGTAAGCCTTGTAGATTTGTGGCAATTTTGCCTCTGTAAATGGCTATGTAAGCCTTGAGTGTAGGTCGCCATTCATAAAAATTTGAAGACACAATAATTTGTTAACGGGGTTCGGCGCATGTTAGCAAACCTACGTCCCCGGATCTTATTTACCGCTGATTACAAAGGCTAATAAGATGTCTTGGGTATTATGCCCGCCCAAGACTTCGGATTTTACATGCAACTTCAAGGATAAAATCTTTTAATAAACTTGGCATTCCAAGGGTGCTCAAGTTCTTTTCCATGCTCGTCTATCAACACATAGGCTCCACTTCCAGCTGCACGTTTTACAATGTAAGGACCTTTCCATGTTGGCTCCATCTTCTTGCATCCTTTCATCTTCTGATACGGCGGAATTTCGCGTAATACGAGGTCGCCAGGTTGGTACTCTCTTGGGATAACGCGCTTGTTGTATTCCCTGGCTAAACGACGATGATAATTTTCCATGTGCGTTAAGGCAATCGGTCGCTGTTCTTCCAAGTCATCTAATTTTGCCAAGATTAAATCTGTATTCAGATTCTTTTCCCAAGCTTCGTGTTTTGTTGTTGGCAGTAAGACCTCTGATGGAAGTACCGCTTTCGCACCAAAAGTGAGTAAGAAGGGAGACGCTCCAGTTGCTTCTCTAACTGTTGTCCTGTAAGACCACAAGACATTGTGTAGGTGCTCACACCAAGCTTTCTTGTGTCCTTCTACTCTCTTTTTCAACCCCATTCCAATAGTCTTGTTTGTTGCCTCCGCCTGTCCATTACTTTGCGGATATATTGGAGTCGACTTCCCCAGCTTTACGCCATATGTAGCTAGTAGGTTCTCAATGTTTTCGCCAGCCAATTCTTTTCTGTTATCCGTGCAGATCTATGTTGGTACGCCGAACCGGCAGAATATATTCTCCCAAATGAATGTGAATACCTCCTTCCCTGTTATTTGCCTAATAGCTTGGCCTCACACCACTTAGTAAAATAATATGTTGCTACAATGATATACTTTCTCTGTCCTGATCCTGGGGTCAGCGGCCCAATGATATCAATCCCCCACTTGGCAAAGGGCCAAGGGCTTAATACTGAGTTTAGTGAAACCGCCGGTGCTTTTATTCTTCTTGCATAGAGTTGACATTGCTTACACCGCCTAGCGTATTCTGCAGCGTCGCCGTTCATCCAAGGCCAATAGTGGCCCTGCATTCTTACTTTTAGAGCCAGTGCCCGCTGACCACTGTGATTTCCACAATCTCCCTCATGAATTTCCTTTAACAGCTTCTTTCCATCTTCCCTTGATACACACCTTAACAGTAGTCCAGAGAATGATCTACGATATAGTATCCCATATCTTAATTCATAGTTCGCCGATCTGCTTATTACTTTATGTGCTAGGACTTTATTTCCAGGTGTGGTAAGGTGTTCCAGATAATATCTGATAGGAGTACGCCAATCGGTTTCGGCTGATTCTTCTGTGCCAACCGCTAACACTTATCTGATCCCTCTTTCTTCTACTGATGACTTCTTCACTCTCTCGATTGCAATAGATGGTACATCTGGATCCGCCATCATGGATGAAATAAATGTCAGAGCGTCAGCATGTCTGTTGACTTTTCTGCATATGTGCCTGAACTCAATGTCGTTGATCTTCTGTGCGTATTCTCAAGCTAGCCTTAAGTATTTTTGCAAGGAACTGTCATGTGCTTCATATCTCCCCAGAATTTGTCGAATCACCAGCTGAGAATCACTAGTTAGGCGAATGTTGCTGATATCTATCTCAATAAGAAGTCGCATAGCATGGATTACCGCCTCATACTCTGCTTCATTGTTAGTAGCTGAGAACTCCAATCTTAGTGAATGAACTATTCTTGCTCCTTTTGGTGAAATAAAAACTATGCCAATTCCTTTGCCTTCTCTGTTAGCTGATCCATCCACATATACCTCCCACTGATTTGGATCTCTTTTTAACAGCTCAGGTACGCCCTCGTCTGGATCGTCTTCCATGAAAGGAATGTCCTCAACCTCTTCTTCTTCTTCTTCTTCAATTGGAAAGTCTGCCAAAAAGTCGGCGATAACTTGTGATCGTTGTGCCGTTCTGATCTCATATTTGACGCCAAACTGCTCTATTTGAGCATTCCATTTTGCTATACGCCCTGCTCTTTGTGAACTATGCAGAATAGTCTCAATAGGAGTCTTGGTTAACACGGTGATAGGATGGGCATGAAAATAAGGACGAAGTCTGCTAGCGGTAAACACCAAAGCCAAAATCAGCTGCTCTATCTTGGCATAGTTTTTCTCGCCGGGTTTTAGAGTTCGACTAATATAATAAATCGACGTCTCTCCCCCTTTTGTCCGCACAAGCACTGCACTAATCGCTGATGATGTGGCCGCAAGGTAAACTCGTAATTCTTCCCCATGTTCCATAGGTTGTATGGCTGGAAGAGTAGCTAAGTACTTTTTGATTCCTTGGAAAGCAGCTTCATGATCATCCGTCCAATTAAACTTTTCTCCTTTCTTTAGCATTTGGAAGAATAATTTGCATTTATCAGAGAACCGCGATATAAATCTATTAAGAGACGCCAATATGCCATTTAGGCGCTGAACATCTTTTAAGGTTACTGGCGAGGGCATGTCCATAATGGCTTTAATTTTTGCCTGATCCGCCTCTACACCGCTCTTTGTGACAACATACCCCAAAAAGTTTCCAGAAGTGACACCAAATACGCACTTTGCAGGGTTAATCTTCAACTTAGTTATCCGCATATGATCAAATATTCCTATTAAGTCTTGTACATGATTTTTCTTTTCTTTACTCTTGACCAACATATCGTCAACGTATACCTCCATGGTTTTTCCTATCCATTTCTCAAACATGTCCTGGGCCATCTTTTGATATGTAGCCCCAGCATTCTTGAGCCCAAAAGGCATCATTGTATAGCAAAATAATCCTTTAGTAGAAAAGAACGTTGTGTGCCGCTGATCTTCTTCTGCTAGCGGTATCTGGTTATATCCAGAGTAGCCGTCCATAAAAGATAACAATTCATGTCCTGAAGTAGTGTCAACAGTCTGATCTATGTTTGGCAATGGAAAGCTATTCTTTGGACACGCCCTATTCAAGTCGCTGAAATCTATACAAATTCTTACACGTTTATTCTTCTTAGGTACCACCACCATATTGGCTATCCACTCAGGATACTGAACTGGTCTAATGATGACAGAAGCTCTCATTTTATCAATTTCTGCCTCAACTGCTTCTTTATACGCAGGTGCCAACTTTCTGATGCGCTGCTTGAATGGCCTGATTTTTGGGTCAATATCCAACCTATGGCATGCAATTTCTGGATCAATGCCCGGCATTTCATTCATTCCCCAAGCAAAGACATCCACGTATTCTTTTAATAAAGCTTCCAATTGTCACGATTCCTCCTCACTTAACAAGGTACCAATCTTTACCATCTTTGGAGCGTCTCTTTCGCCAATGTTAACTCTTTTGTTGGTTCAACCGCTGTGAAATGTAATTCTGGCTTGAGGCACAAGGTCATAGAATTGGTTTTTTGAACCGCGAAATAAAGATCTTGAGCGCCGAGTGAAAGAGAAGGAAAAAGCTGCTGAGGGGTTGCGTAAAGCAAATGCCAAGGGTATGGAGGAGCGCAATGATTTACAAGGTAAGCTTTTCTCAACTTTAGTTGTGAATTGTGAATTTTCTCTATACTTCTAGCCTTTCGCCGAAACCCTTAGATCTTGCCCCTTACAAGGTTGCCGACAGCATTCTGACACCCGACTAGAGCGAGTTGAAACCGAGATAGATAACTTGGCGGATGCTAATGCTAGGCAGTGCGATTTGCTGTTTGGCCAGGCTAAGACTATTAAGTGGTATCGCCGAGAGTTAGATTATGTTAGCGAACTTAATGTTAACCTTGATAATCTTCTCAAAGCCTCCCAAGCCAACTTGAAATGGATTGAGAGTGAACGTGATAACGCTCGCCGGCTAGCTGAACTTAATAGCAAGTGAAGGGAAACTGCCATAGTGGATCATATGAGGGCGAGTTCTTTATTCCAAGGGGAGAAAGCAAGAGCTGACAAGCTTGCCTCTCGCTTGAACATTGCGATTTCTGAGAGAGATGCCGCTCAACAGGAAATCCAAAGGTGGAAAGATTTTGCAAAAATTCATGGTGATAGAGCTATACAACTCAATAACCAACTGATGTCTCAGCTTCAGCAAGTGGCAAGCGTTTCTGGCTCATCCATCAATACTGAGTTTTAGTCTCATCTAAATCTCCTTAGAGAAGCCCAAACCGGTGCTTGTAGGCACGTGAGCGAACTAGAAGGTAGATTTCTAGGGTGCTTTCAGTGTATTTTTATCTTTGCCTCAGCTCTAATTTCTTATTTCATTCTTCTCAGAGCGAATCAAACAACTGGAGGGCGAGCTAGAAAAGCGAAAGAAGGTTGTGGAGGATCATCAGCTCTGCACCGACACAATTTCTGAACTGGCTGGGAAACTCGCTCATCATAATGGCTGTGAGGAAAGATTGAACCAGGCTTTGGAAGAACATCGCCAATGCCCCAACCAAATTACTGAGTTGAATCTTCAACTCCAAGATCACAAAAAGTGTCAGGCGAATATTGAGGGTCTTAAGAGCAAAGTGAAGTATCTGGGGAAAATCCATGATGGGCTCAAAACTGACTTGAGCCAGGCTCAAAAGGATCTCCAGGCTCAAGCAACCAAGCATAGCCAACAACTGCTTTTGTTAGATTTTATCGTCGTTCAAGAGTTTGTTAATAGAGAGTTTCCTAAACTTAAACTCGAGATTCCCGCCGAGTATATCATTGCTCCTAAACCTCCCGCTGTGAATGAGGTTGTGGATTGTGATCAAGATGGCGAAGGTTCTGAGTCTGGCGACGAAGAAGAAGATGAAAATGCTGGGGAAGAAGCGAATGAAGAAGAAGAGGAAGAAGAAGAAAATGAAGAAGATGTGAATGAAGAAGAAATTGAGGAAGAAGTGAATGACGAAGAAGACAAAGAAGAAAACAATTTCTAATACATCTGTGTATTCTCTTGAGGAAACCTCTTAGATGCGCCTACCATTTACCATATTAAGCTTATTTGACAAATATCAGCGGTCAAATTGGGTTCTTTGATTATTTTCAAATTTCAACACCTATGAGAATTCTTCTATTTAGGTTTTGAGGGTTTTCTCTCTCCTAGGTCCGAATTTTAGGGAGGAAAAAAAAAAACCCAAAAACTCACGTCAAAAGGCTAGGTTTTCCTGT
>JAJJMA010049138.1:0-12032 GCA_023529015.1 Papaver nudicaule | reverse complement strand
AAAAAGAATCCAACCCCTACAACGTTTTCCAAGCTCGCCTTATATAGGCCGAGCTTGGGTGGTTTACAGCTAATAAAGACAAACGACTCAATCGTGGTGGTGTCAGTCTCTGTCGAGTAAGGCGGTTTACTCGCTCCGAGGTTGATTCTGGGGCTTCGGTCCTTCGACATGGTCCGAATCCTTTCCTTCCGAGTCTTCACCTCATTCGTGTGTGACTTCTCCTTCTTTAGGCTGGTCCGAGATCTCGTTGCCGATCTTCTCGGTGTGGTTTGGCTTCTTGGATGCGAGACATGTGTTCCGAGGGGTTTTTCCCCCTACATCTTTAGTACTGCATTCCTTATTTATGCATTACATATTTTATTCTACTCTTACGAGTATTCCTTGTTTAACAAGACTCTTTACTTTCCTAGTTTAGGTTGGTTTCCTTTCTTTATTCTTTAGTCGGTTATGTAAGCCTATATATAGGCCAGTTATCTTGATGAGAAGACATCTATTATTATTCAACTTTTATAAACCTTGATTATTCAATCAAACTATCATTAAGCTTCTTACGAAACTTAAGCCTCCTTTTGTATCTCTAGCAATACAAGCTTCTTACGAACCTTGTTCGCCTTCACTCCTTTGCTTGAATGAGAAATTTTTTTTTTTTTCATTTGGCCATATTTAGGAGTAACAGTATCGTAGCACGTACTGATACGTACAAATACGTGTACGCAGCCATGTTCCACGTATCTATGCAACCCAGTTGGAGAATAACCGTTGTTACTGGCAATGTATGACAACGTTTCCGGCAATGGTGAATAACCGTTGTCGAAGTAGTGGGGCTTTCAAACCACGCAGCTAGACAACCTACGGGAAACCGTTGTCGTGACATGTTAACAACGGTTTCTCAAAGTTGTCACTGGGCCTTTTTCTTGTAGTGCGTTTAGCTATGTTCAAAACTAGCCATGTAAATGAGAGTTCTGTTCAAAGTCGTGAATTGTGTTGTTTTTTCTATTGAGATGTGGGCTTGGTACATGTAAATTTCACTGCAATGCGAAATATATGCCTGCATGGTTTGCCCCTTTGCCTATTACTTTTCTGCAAATCCATTGACACCCAATGGCATAGAAGTGATTTCGGGGTATACTCATAGGGCAGTCGTCTTTGAGACGTATGTAGGTTAGGCCATTTCAGTAGCAAAACTGAAATCAGCGGGTGACAAGTTAACCCTAAATCTAATGGGCAGATCTAACCCTCCTCGATCTGTCCCTTATAAAGTGTATAGTTTCCTCCAAGCTCTGCCTCCAATTGTCTGTGTAGATTGTAGAGAAAGCAAAACCTAAACCTAGATACCAAACTGCAGCAGCTCCCTCATCTTTATTTGTCTGCAACAAGATCATGGCGGAAGCAAGTGGAGGTTTAACCGGATCACCAAAAACAAACAAATTAATAGCGTTCTGATTTTTCCTCTCAAAATGTTAAAATTTTTGTGTAACAACGAGTGATTTCCATTATTGGTTTCGTGCAATAGATCGACATGTAAATGTTTAGTTCCATCTCAGAAGTACAAGAATTAGGCCTTTTAGTTCAACTCGGGATTAAGCACAAGAACTGAATCTGTCTGCTAATTTTATCATTCGTAATACTCCAACTATCTCCTAAGTTTATTTCAATTTAATTCCATGTATGTGAATCAATTATGAGGCCTCATCAATTATACAAAATAAGAGAATAAGTTTTAGTTATTTTTCCCATTCATGAGAATGTTTTATGTTTCACTGAGATAGATGCAGTTTTTTTTTTTTTTCTTTTTTTTCCTTTACGAATCGGTGCGATATGGGCCTGAATTAGATAGATGCAGCTTGTTTCACTTTTTTTACCATTACCAATAGAGAAGATGATTTAGGTTGATGAGATGAGGAGAGGACCTTAAATTCAGATGCGCATATATTTCAACCCAATTAGGTATCCTTTTGTCAACTCAAAACCACCTATATTTTCTTTCATCCTTGGTCACCTGGGCCCAAATTGCATATTCAACATGTGTCTCTAAATGCGCAGTAGCACAAGCTTACAAAATATCAACTGAAGAAATGTATTTTGCTAGCACCCAACGTCCAGGAACAGCTGAAAAAACATGGCCATAACCAGCGATATAAATTAGAAATGTAGCAGATATCAGAATTAAAACGAACAAAGTTTAATATTAGTCACAATATTCGCTTCTTGTCATCGGAAAATGATGCGCCATAAAAAAAATGCTCCCCAACAATCTATAACACGGAAACTGATTCGCCATAGAAATTGATGTCAGCAACATTAGCATAATTTTTTATCTTACTTGGGAAGTAAACGACTGAATCACTTCCTAGTCAACTTTGCATTTTCCGAATTTGTGCTTTAGAGATTCCACGGAGCAAGAAATGTTTTTAAAAATGGTGCCAACGAGATTAGCATAGTTATTATCTTTCCCTGAAGCCTCCCCATTATCATGAGCAGAACCTTGGCTTGATGAGCTGACATCACTAAAAAGGCTAGCTCGAGCATCGACTTTCATGTCACCATTCATGCTGTCTAAGCCTGACGACAGTGAATGGACTGACGTACTAACGGAATCTCTCATCCTCTTCCGTTCATCTCCAAAATAGAACAATTCTGACAGACCAATAACCCAGTCTTTAGCTTCCTCTTTATCGTTGCAAACTAAATCAAGTGACTTGCCGCCTTATTTAACAGAAAATGACTTGCCTTCTTGCCTCCGAAAATGCACAGTGGAGTACTCCCCATGTTCAATTCTAAGTACATCCCTGAGCATAAGTTGTTTCATCTTATTCTTATAGGACCACAGTAGAACAGATTCGTCATCCGCTAATCTGAAGTGACACAACTTTTGTGTCCCTCGACGTCCATGCTTGAGCAGATATGCCCCTTTCTTTAGAACAGTAATGGCCTGCTCAATTTCTATTCTTACAGGATTAGCGCTAGCAGGATCCATAGTCAACCTCTCCAATCCTGTCTTTAAATTTACACAGAAAACTTACAAAAGAATTCCTAGAGAGAAATCTTTCACAGGTCGATCAGATCCAATAGAGATAGATAAAAAAATAGAGAAAGATGGCTACTGATTTTCTGATTTATTAGAACTTAATAGTTGTTACCCACGGCCAGCAGATGTCCGAAGAAACATATATCAAAAAACCTAATAACAATAGACCTCTTTATACAAGAAACAACTTCTATAACTAGCAACCTAAAACAAATTCCAAAAATAAAAGATTTCCTAAAGCAATAAAACCTAAATTGGGGATTGTAAAAACCCGCTTCTAAACCTAAACCTAATTTTAAATAAGAATCCTGGATGAATTAGGGATTCTTCTCATTTTGTCTAATCAAGGTTTCTAAAGAACTTGGTAATTTGCTAGTGGGCTCTAAGCTTAGACGTTTTGGGCTTAGTGGAGTAGTTGGGGTACCTAGCTAGCAGGTAACTGGATCGGTGCTAGTGGCTATGTAGCATAGCACGATGGTCCGTGGGATCAGGTGGAATTCCCATGGCTACGAGCAAGGTGGGGCTAACTTTTGCTTAACCGGTATATAAGCTATCAGTGTGCAAACCTGCAGTTTACTAGCCTCCAATAGTTTCCAAATTTTATTTTTGATCAGAAGTGAAGATATTATTAGCTGAGAAGAATTTACAAAGCATTTGCAAGAAGTAGAATGAATAAAAGGGAAAATATGAAAGGAAAACAAAGGTGTATTACAAAAATATTGTTGCCCATTCACTTAACACTGAACTAGAAAAGTTCAATTGTACTCTATGGCCTGCTGTTGCTGCCCAATTCAAGACAAAAGACTTCACTTCAATCACCAGATCACCATCCGTTTTATGACTAAAATGGACAACTTCTATGACTAGCAACTTAAAACTTTGAATCTTACCGAGTCTCTCAATTTGCTGTGAAAGAAAAGGATCATATTTCGATCAGTTGATTGCAATATTTAGTGTCTGAATAACTTTAAATTTGCAACACTATTCTTGTTTCAGTGAGTATGACTGGTCAGTATAACCATAGCCTTATGCTATTCCAAGTTGTTTTTTACTCCGAGCTCTAACCATCCAATAATGAATGTTATGATCTTTTTCAATTTACATCCAATTGTTGTCTAAGACTCTACATTTGGAGAAGACTATCAAACCCTCATCTTATTTAGTCTCTCAATTTGTTTTTAAAAGAAGATCATACTATTTGCATCAGTTGCTGGCCAAGAGTCATTGACTAGAATGTAGCACTAATCTTGTGTCCAGCTGGGTCATGTTTCAGTCTTTATGCTTTTTTTTATTTTTATTTTTGAATCGTAAAGGTTATATTAAAGTTGGACCAAAACCCACTACCTATAAGCCCAGGTAGCTAGGCAAAGAAATAAAGAAAAATCCCCCACCCCGATGCAGATGAGTTTCGAACTCAGATCACCGATATCATCACCCAACCAGACTTTACCATTGTACTACAATGACATCTGCAACCATATAGTCTATTCCAAGTTGTGTTTTCCCTGTCATGCCTTCTGCCTTATTTTGATCGAAGTACTCTATTTTATTTTCTATTTCTTATCCTACTAGAATTATACATCTTAGGGTTGACAAGAGTAGTGTTTTTTTTTGGTAAATAGATATGCGGAGTGTTGTACATGGACTTGGTTACAGTCGTCGCCGTGCCATAACCGGAGTGAAACTTTCTGCCAATCCAATGAGACTGAGTGTTATGAACGTCATGCGCAACAACAACAAAAGGCGGAAACTAATTAAAAAGGAGAAGCAGAATAGGTACGGGCAACATTAGTTTGTCGAATAGTATGTGTAGTTCTCATTGTTAGGGATTGGCTCGACCATAGCCATAAGGGATAGTCCCACATTGAATAAGCGGAGTTCAAGGTGGTGCCTAATAAGTCATAGAATCTCCCAATTTATGTGGTCGGGCCCGAGTGGGTCCGACAGTCCGTTAGATCCTTCAAATGGTATCAAAGTTAGGGCTAGAAGTGGTCGAGTAGTTATGGATGTCAAGACCCTTGGGTAAGGTGCCCAAGGTGGGTGGAGTTGGTGGCGCGGAACATTAACTCAGGTGGAGCAAGGAAGGCCGACATGGAGCTAGGGTTCATTGGTGGAGTTAGACCTGATCCAATCTGACTCAGGTGGAGCACGCTCTAAGGGCAGCCAAGGCTCAACAAGTTGACCGTAACTAAGCTCGACGGTAGTAGACGGACGATGATCGTGTATGGTAGATTGAGTTGGCATGCAGTACACCTGGAATGGTGCCAATCAATGTGGAGTTGTGGACGTAAAGGAGCAAGGGTGTACCTCAAGATGTTGCATAACGGTGACTGTACGACGATGGTTGGTGAGATGGCTCTGGATCTCGCCAAGGTGGAGATTGTTAGGGATTGGCTCGACCATAGCCATAAGAGATAGTCCCACATTGAATAAGCGGAGTTCAAGGTGGTGCCTAATAAGTCATAGAATCTCCCAACATAGTACCGAGGCCTTTTAAGATAAAAACCCCACACCTGACCTTGCCCAGGCCGAGGTTAAGTGGGGACAATATCGGTACTATGTGGTCGGGCCCGAGTGGGTCCGACAGTCCGTTAGATCCTTCACTCATGATGATAGAGCAATCGTATGGGAGATACTAAGCAGACTACCAGTCAAGTCACTTGCACGATTCAAATGCGTATGTAAACATTGGCGGTCCCTCATCGAGAAAGACTCATACTTCATTGATTTACACCTTAACCAATCAAAAAAACATCCCAAACTCTTTTTCATCGTTCCAATGCTGATTGAGAATCCAGGACTATTTCTGCAGAGATGTACGTCCCCACGCAGAATATGTTATTATAGAGTGGAGTTGGTGACAGTTGACTTAATGCTTGAAGGCAGTGGAAGAGCAGCAGCATCAACAGCATCCAATGACACAACAAAGAAGATGAGATTTTCAACTGCGAACACACGTTTTTTTTGACCCGTCAATGGTTTGATCGGTTATGGCTCTGAACAACTATCTGCTATTCGTATATACAATATCGGTACTCATGAAGTATCACCATGGATTGAATCAAAGTTGTTAAGGATCGCCGAAGACGAAAAAAGAGGAGCAGAAAGAATTACACCTAGATATGAAATGGGCTTCGATCCTGCCACAAACAAGCACCAAGTGATATGTATATGGTTAAAATTTGGTTCTAACACGTCCCGAAACGATATTGCGTGCGAAGTCTTGACAGTAGGCGACAACAAATGGTGAAGGATTGAGCTCCCACCATTCAAGCTTCAAATTGAATACTATCAACCAGAACGCACAATTTATCTGAATGGTGTCATATATTACTCCACCTCCACCTTTATGGAAGCAGGCGAACTTGGTAATGACAAGATAGTGGCATTTGATGTTGGGGCTGAGAAGTTCAGAGTGATCACAGTCTCTAATTACATACTCAACCAACCAAGGCGTGTGTATCAAAACGGCTATAGTTTCAACCATTTGATAGAGGTGGGTGGCCGCTTAGCTCTATTAAGTAAAATGAGTGATTACACTGCCAAGCTATGGGTATTTGATGATGTACATGGTCATGGTAACCAAAATTGGACAGAAGTTACTATTGAATTACCATTTCTATGGAAGACGAACCGGGATCTATGTTTTCATTCAGTTGTAGACAAGAATTCCATCTTCACGCGTCACTTATACAATTGGAAAACCAAGTCTTGCAAAAAGATGATACCAGTGGGTTCAAGTACTATCCCGCAATTTCCACGGTTTCAACTTTGGTGGAGAGCCTTTTGCTTGTTCAGTAGCACGTAATTTACTAAGTAAGTTTTTAGAATCTTTTAGTGGTACTTCTTTCACATATTTGATATTAAAATTGTAATTGAATTCTTAAATGAAGCAACAAATTTTCTTAGACTATGTAGAGATCTCTAGTTTGAATTTTAATGAGCTTTACAATGCCTAACCAATCTTTAGAGGGCACATTCCCTTTATGTCTGAGTATCAGCGAATAAGCATAGAAGAGCCCTTAATTGAAAACACTGAAGTGTCTTAAAGTATAGAAGAGCCATTAATTGGGCAGTAAAATTGCGGGAATTGAGGGTTTATCCAAATCAAGTCCACAGTTATGAAAATGAATTAAGATATTCCAAGTATGCTTCTCCTGTACCCGTGGTTGGCTTTTATCCAGCTCTTGCAACTGAAAAATGCGTCGCGTTTAACGCATTTCACGTAGGCAAATGTGGCTCCAAGATTTCGATTAAAAATAACTTATGTAAACAGTCCTATAAAAACATCGAGTTTGATGTTTTAGTTTGGCAACAAAATACGATAACACATGTAGGCACGTTGGGAATAAAGGCCATCTAATGTGATGTTCCTAAGGTGCAACTAAATCGATGGAGGTATCACAGTTGAAAACCTAATCCCTCATATCTGTATATAAATAGATTAGGGTTCTCTTTCTTCTCTTATTTTTCTTCTTCTTACAGCTCGTCTCCATCTCTCATGATGTAATGACGGCAAGCAAAAGTAGTTTAGATCTCAGAAATTTATCAAGTTATTCCAAAGGAATGAAAATTTTCAATCTGTGTAGAGAAAGAGGAACGAAAAAACCACGGAAAAGGCAACAAAATCCTGCAGCAGCAATAGATCATCACAATCCATTCGCATCATAATTTTTTCTCTCAGAATGTTAAGATCTAGACAATTAATCGTGTTTCCCCTGCTTCAGTATTGGTTCTGGTTTTTGGTCAATTTAGACCTAACCATGTTCAGCGGTGAAGCATGAAACCCAAATGTAATGCCACATGATTCGGGCATACCCAATGTATTATGTAAAATATATCCTTCGCTGTTCAAATATATCCTTCGCTGTTCAAATCGAAGTTTTTTAATATGTATTCATCTCTTTAATTTGTTCTCTAAAGACTCAAATCTTTGACTCTTACTTAGTCACTCAAGTTGCTGTGAAATAAAATCATATTTAGAACGGCAATAATGTCTGAGTAACCTTGGTTTACAACACTAGTCTTGTTTCAATGTGTATGTCTGGTCAGTATAACCATGTACGGAGTAATTGTTTCAACACTAGCCTTAGGTTTTTCCAAGTTGTTTTATTTAATGGGTTTCATTTACTGAACTACTCCCTCCGTTCCACTTTACATGCTATATTAGGGTTTTTTTTATGTTCCAAAATACTTGCAATAGTTGATATTTTTTCCCACAATTTCCAACTACACCCTTCCATCTTATCTTGGAAATATAAGTTTTCTTTTAAATAAACCAAACTAATTAATGTTTGAAGACTTTTATCAAGGGTAGGGATGGAAAAAACCCATACCTCTCTCTACTTCTTAATATTTGTGCAAAACCCTATTATAGCAACTAAATTGGAACGGAGGGAGTAGTAAAATGCGACGTAGTAGCCAATCGCTGAGCAGCCAGTAACATGGAGCGTGAATTAAAGTTTCAGTTACTGATCTATACCCTCGTGAATTGATTACTCTCTCCAAGCAAAAAGAATAATAAACGACCAAAAAAAAGGGAAAACTTTCTATAGGTTGCGATCGACCAGAGAAACATTGATATATTAAAGGTGCCAATTGGTTGCCATGCATGAGCCATTACCCAAACCTACACACAGAATCCACTTGCTGCTAACGTTTCGACATAATTCTGAACAGCAAAACACCGCAACGAGCTCTTCAGGGTAATTAAGTTGGTATTTGACAAAACTGAACAAAATTTATGCTATGGTATCAGATTTGCTAAAGTAAGTGAGGTTATACATATTGTTTAAAGGAGATTGATTAAAGTTGGTGAGCTTGTACAAAAAGAACGTACAAAGCAGATTATGGCTCTAAGCCTATTGACTAACACAATTCACCAACCAACTAAGATTAATGAAAGTGGAAAGACATAACTTTGAGTTCAGTAAGACAATTCATCAACACACATAACCTACAGAGAGTACTTACCGAGATTGAGCAGGGGATTCTTTGGGTTTCCAACTTCGGTGCACAGAATTGAACAAGGAATTTTTTAAGGTTCGAATTTTGGGTTATGATGGTCAACACGACGGTCAGTCAAACCTATAGATCAGCCGTTAGATCAATTATTAGAATGAGACCAACGACAGCAATTAAATCCTAACCCGTATAAGTAGTAGTATAGATTTCTCCTACCTTTTCATTTGCGCCTCCATCTTTCATCTGTGCTGAGAGAAAATGAAGGGAAGAATAAACCAAACCCTAACCTTCAAATAAAAACGATCTCAACAACAAAACCATGGCAGATGGTTGAATAACATCATCATCATCAATAGTAATGGCTATATATCTATCCGCGTCAAGATATTTCCACTCAAAGTTGTAAAATCACGTAATCGGATTCTGGGATTGAAGCAGCACAAACAGGATGCAATAAGACTACTTTGGTGTCCCAACACAAGATAAAGTGATAACCAGATGTAACCAAAACAAGAGCTAATGAAATTTGTAATTTAGTTTGTTTTCCAAAAGTATAATTTTATCCAGTAACTTGTTTAGTATACCAGATCCCGGTCTACCTTTGTTTGTTGTTCCAATTGGAGTCTCTTTTTGAGACTCCAATGTTTGAGACTATCTAACCCATCTTAGCTAGTTTCAATTTGTTGTTACAGAAATAGTTTCAAAATTTGAAATTGTTACGGTTCCATGATTAACATTGTTTGATGGGTGGGCAAGTTGCAATATTAGTCTTGTTTCAATGTTTATGCCTGGTCTGTATATAAAAACAGCCTTGGGTTGGGTCTATTCCGAATTATTTTTCTAATGCAATATTGCAGTGCCCCATCCAATACTAATTGACACACTCATTGTTAGTTCAATGCAAAGCGTTACGATGTGATTATTTCCCACGAGACTTTTATGCTGGATTGAGCAAAATTTTTGCCAAGTTGTAATTGTATAACTGGTATAATTATTTCATCATTGAAAGGAATATATCATAATCATCCAGCCCAAGTTGGTTTGTAGGTGCCTGCAATGAATCCTATCTTAGCTCCAAGGTTGAGCCTTTTTGTTGTCATAGTTTGATAGTATGATGATTTTGCAAGGCAATTGGTGGTTAATATATCTCTACGTATGATTGTTACAAATGAAATGAGATAACTTATTGTAACAACATGGAATGTCATATAAGCATTAGCCCTTGCTAAACCAAATTAGAGACGTGGTGGTAAGTGACTTAATTTCATGGGACTGATATGCATATTAAAACTTATATTGTTCAATTATGACCGGCACTTCTGGACCTCGGTGAACAACTTGGCGAGACATAAAGTTATGGGTCTGCAAGTGTACTCATTAAATCATACCAGTTAAATCAAAACAAAAACAAAAAATAATGCTTAAGTTCGCGTTTAATGCTTAACTTCCGTCTTACCTAAGTAGAAAGTCTTGTAAGGACGTCAAGTTTGATGTTTCAGCCTGGCAACAAATGCGTAACACATGTAGGCACGTAGGGAATGAAGGCCATCTAGTGTGATGTTCCTAAGGTGCAACTAAATCGATAAAAGTATCTAAGTTGAAAACCTAATCCCTTCGATCTGTATATAAATCGATTAGGGTTCTCTTTCTTCTCTCATTTTTCTTTTTCTTGCAGCTCGTGTCCATCTCTCATGGTGTGTAATGACGGCAAGCAAAAGTAGTTTAGATCTCAGAAATTTATTAAGTTATTCAAAAGAATGGAAATCTTCAATCAATCTGTGTAGAGAAAGAGGAAGGAAAAGGCAACAATGGCAGCAGCAGTAGATCATCACAATCATCAAAATCCGTTCGCATTATAATTTTTTCTCTCTGAATGTTAAGATTTAGGAAATGGATCATGTTTTTCATCACCTGTGTCAGTATGGGTCCTGGTTTTCGGTCAATTTAGAACCTAACTGTGCAGTGAAGCCTGAAACCCAAATGTAATACTACGTGATTCAAGGATATATACCCAATGTATTATGTAAAACATATACTTTGCTGTTTAAATCAAAGTTATTTGAATTGATATGTATAGCTTCTCTTTGAATCTTACTTAGTCGCTCAATTTGTTGTGAAAGAAAATCATATTTAGAACAACAATAATGTCTGAGTAACCTTGCTTTGCAACACTAGTCTTGTTTCAGTGTAAATGCCTGGTCAGTATAACCATAACCTTGGGGTTATTCCAAGTTGTTTTTCTACTCCAAGTTCTAACTATCCACTACTGAATGTTGTGATCTTTTTCAATTGTTGTCTAGCACTCTACATTCTGAGAAGATTACAAACCCATTTTACTTAGTCTCTCAATCTGTTGTTAAAGAAGATCATATTTATATGTATCAGTTGATGGCTACATTGGCAAGAGTCACTCAGTAATGTAGCACTAGTCTTGTGTCTGACACCAGTTGACACACTAAACGTTACCTCAATGCAACATTGGCAATAATGTTCCAATTTAAACTTAAAATTCCATTGATACCAGCAACTCCTCTTTTGATCAGATCTAGGAGATCTTCTAAGTTTTTTTTCCAAGTTGAGAGAGATCCATCTTGGGACCATAATAAGAGTGAGACATTGAAGGGAATAGAGGAATGCCACAGATGTCATAGGACCATCTAAGGATAAGATTCTCTATCATTTTCCAAGAGAAAGAGGTCATAGGAGCGAGCCTTGTTTGCTTTGCAATGTGTGCAAGTCAGGCTAAGACGAGGTTGGCATTTGACATCGAGATATTTGAAATCCTTACACAGAGGTTTCTCCATAATCTCAACTTTCCAGAGTTTCCAATCATTCTCCCTTTACTACTACTCAACAAAATAGAAACATGTTCACTAAGAACGGTGTTACGAAACCAGTTTGATAACATGTTTCCGAACGATTGTGTTCACTTCAATAAAGTCAGATAATCTCAATATACCACGCAGGGGATTTATTTTATCGTCCAAATCATAAAAAAAAAAAGTACATCATTCACTAAGAAGTAAGTTGTATAGTCGCG
>JAJJMA010049135.1:0-11254 GCA_023529015.1 Papaver nudicaule | reverse complement strand
ACACAGTTAACAGAAAAACCCATAGTTCTCTTTTCTTCTGATCCATTACAGCTCTTGTTCATGGACTGCCCTTTAAGAAATTTAGCAGTATTAAACTCTACCGACTTGTGAGATGCTTCATTCAACCCACTATACATCCATTTATAGGGATATTCAAGAAACAAATCAGGCTAAGTATTATAGATCAAACAAATAATGAAAGATCATGCTCTGGGGGCTAGCTGTGAACGGCGAATCCCAAAGCCAAAACTCTAATCCTTTCTCTGGTGTTTAAAGAAGCGGTGAGCAAATGCTCTAAATTTGTGATTCAAGGAAAACAACGAAGTATAAACCGCACATTTATCTAAACCAATAATCCAGAGAAGCAAGAGAACACCAACAACGACATCCTAGGGTTTCTTTATATTAACTGTTTACCTTCGTTCCATAATTCTAAGATTTAAATGGAGATTAAGAATTAGACATAGAGAATCAAGGAGAAACCTTAAAACAAATTGATTGTATGATTGTGTTTATGTAGCTAGACAATGATATGTGTTTACCTCTATTGTCTTCTTTGCAAGCAATTGAGGTTATTAACACAATCTTATCAGACTGTTCACCCTTGACCATGTCGACCGAAAGCAACTCATGCATTCTAAAGCCATACACTCAAGCTAAAGTTGAAAGTCTTGTAAGATAAGAGGATGAATGAGAGGCAGAGAAAAGTAGTACCAAAACCATACACTTGGGGCAAGCTGAAGCAAAGGCCTTACATAAGATGCTGAATGTAAACAAATATCGATTAGAACTGGCTAAAACAACTAAAGAAGGCAATACAGAAAGTACATAATAATGACTGCAAAAACTTCTCTTGTACATACCAGTAAACCCATGGTCCATAACTGATCTTCCTTGCGGTTATTCTCAGACAAACACCAACCCCTTACGATATTCAGCAGTTTTAGCCTCAGCTTTTCTGTCTGCTACACAGCTTCAGCTCAGCTCTGGCATTTTAACAAACAGCTGACATACATGTTTCCTGTTAGTTTTTACCGAGCTCAGTTGTTTCTTTCCCGCAGAGTTCCTCACAATTCCTACCCTGCAATATCACACTTCATAAACAGCTTACACATTCACAGACAACCCATAATCATACCCATTCAATGACTTCTCATTAGTCTGCACTCAACACTAACACGGCAGCTACACATTACTCTTCGACCCCAATTTCCGTTCCCAGGTTGTACCTTCGATAAACCTTCTTAACCCTTGTAGAGGAACCATCAAATTTTATCATCTACACAACAAAAACTCTAGCTTAAGTAGTAATTTCAAGAAAACCCAATTTCATCAAAAACCAAACTCCAGCTAATAATATTAGATTTGTTATTGTTTACCTTTTTCTTTCTATCACATCTTTCTGAATTTACTTTGCTTCCTAAAGCAAAATTTCATTAAAAATAACTTAAAAAGAATGTTAGGAAATGTAAAAAAAGTTTGGGAGACTACTGATATATGCTAGAAATATAAATTGGAACACCGAACATGCTCGCAAGCGCTCACTTTTACTTCTTCCAACCGAATGTCACTTCCCCGTCTTAGTGGTTCTTCCATTTATCATTGGAAATAGCAAATGCTGCATGAGAAAAACAGTTTGGGTCAGAATCTCATACTGTCTTTCCATCCAAAGTGTTTGTGTGATGCACGATACAAACCCTGCTGCCGAAATACATGCATCAGTACCCTGAAACACATCAATTCATGAGTCCAAATATACATAAATTATAAGCCTCAACCGACAACTCATAGAAAATTAATAAAATGGCATCATAGAAACTAAAAAGGATTACTACCATGAGACTACTTACCCACACAATAATCTGAACGGCAATTAGACACATTTACTGTAATAAGATAAGTAACAAACATAAAAGACAACTGAATTCCACCATTGATAAGGGAGGACCTTGAACACATTTACTGCACCCTAATTTTGCTGATAAATGACTTGTAAGGTAGTTCAAGTGATCACATATAGGACTAAACCATGCTTTCTTCCTGCTCCAGTTTACATCTAACAAAAATTCAATTTAACATGTGTGAAACACAAATTTGGAGATGTACTGATTGCATCTGATATGCATAACCTCTTTGCATTATCTGGTCCTCCTTCCCCAAAGGAATGAGTTGTGTCTATTCTATCAACTTCCTTGCCATCCATAACTACAGGCCCTGCAATGTAAAAAAACCCATAAGCATGAACCACAATATGTTGCTACCTTATATAAAATATGTTCTATTGTTTGTATTCCACTTACTCTTTTTCGTCACTCCCTTATGCTGTGTATTAGGCACCATCACAGTGAAGTTGGTTGGTTCGGGAGCAGTGTCTGATCACATAGGAATTCATTGTTAGTTAAGATGTCTTATAAAAAATTTCTGGTACAATTATATCGAAAACGTACCGTCTGTTGCTGGTGCACCCATATTAGGGCTTTTTTCTTTGTCTATAAGCTCCTCTTGGACAACTGTGCATTTGTCTATGTCCTCTGCAGACGATAAACGTTTCTTAAATTAGTATTCTAAACATGTATAATTAAACACGATATAAAATATCAAGACAGTAGAAAGCATCATATCCATGTCTTTTTTTATCTCGGCTTCTAATTCATGTCTAAACCGAAGGATTCGAGACAGCTCCCATCAGACTATGGCTAACCCAACTTTATGTCCCTGTAGGCTTCTATTCAAGTCCTAGCTATTGGAGCTTCACCCAAAAGACAGACCATAGTTAACCAGCAACCGCAAAACACATTCTGTTGTTGTTGGTACATGCAACTAACCTTCTCCCAATTGAAAGTATATTAACTATATTGATTTTCAAGAGGAAAAAAAAGAGAAGCATCCAACAGCTAACCTGACTACGGCACTCATCATCCAACACCTTTATAATTTTTTCCTGTTGCAAAACCTAAGCTCAACTCAAACCACATACCCATTGATGTTGCAGGTGGGAGCAGATCAACCACCAGTTGAATCAAGCTATTTTTTATTTAGAAAATCAAGCATCATAGTCAGCAAACCAACGTCTTACCTCATACTATTCAAGAAACCTATGCCCACAGAACGTCGTACCCATACTAATCCGTGAAACAAAAAAAAATAGATAACCAAAAACCGTAGATGAATAATGTACCTGTCAGGATGAAGCATCAAATCGAATCAACAGATGAATCAAATCAATACCTGCAGCAGAAAACAAAACAAATAATAATTAGAACGAAGCTTAGAAAAAAAATCTAACAATTGCCAAAACAAAGGAAAAGAAGAAATTTGGCTTCTAAGTATGAGGTTATAAAGGTTAAAATTAATCTGAAGCTAATAGTGTTGATGAAGCTTCCGGCAAACCCTAACTAATCCAATCGCAATAAAATTAAACCCTAATAAAATCTGTAGCTTAAATGAAATAAGAATTCAGGGTTTTTTCTTGATCGATCTTAGGGTTGCTTTTAAGAATTTGTTGGGAGATGAAGACTAACAAATCACGACGATTTTTTCATTATTAATCTCGGAAGACAAATAGAGAGGTTAGCTCCTCCTGCTGCTATTCACAGAAACAATCAGAAAATAGTATAGGAGACCCAAGAACTGGCTTTGATTTCAGAATTCATACCTCTTAAATATTCCCAAACGAATAACACAAATCTCTTTTTCAATTCACCCTAGAATAGCCTTCAGAGGATTCATATCCAGCGATAACCTTCAATATTGGGCTCTGGAAGTGAAGAAAAGGGTTCGCAATCTAGGGTTTCGTTTACCTGGTTAATTCGAGTACGATTTGATCAGACGCCATTAAAGATATGACTGAATCTTGGTCGAGGGAAGGGAAGGTATCGATTCGAAACCCTAGACTTGGGAGGCTGAGCTCTATTTTTCCAGATGAAGAGAGGAGAAGAAGAAGGGATACTGCTGCCGTGTTTTGATTTTTTTTCTTTTGTTCTTTTTTTTTCGGGAGAGGGAGAAGCTCTTATTAAAAGGAAGCCCTCGATGATTCTGGTGCGTCGGATGGACCCGATCGTACGCACGGAGATGAAAGGCGCCAATGCATTGTGAGCCCTCGGATCGACCTCGGACGGCCCGGATGGCTCCAATCCTTAGTACCATATTCTCTTAATAAAGAGACTAGGTATCACGCCGGCCTGCGGCCGGCGCTCAACCTCTTGGCGATTTTCGGAAGGTTTTCGAAGCCTACAATCCATAGGTTGAGCCAACAAATTATCTGATGCATGCGCGTCGGTCGTAGATCAAAGTATTAAGTTGGTCGTGTCAAATTAGTTGGGGTTTCAAACTTTTGTCAATTTATATAAGCTGGTATTGAGTTGGTCAAGTCAAATTAACCGGCCGGAACCGTTGTCCCGGGCGTTGCTCAAAGTATCGTAGGCTGGGGCTCAACCTTTTTTGTTATTGTTTATAGGTATTATCCGGACTAATAAAGCTTTAGTATTATATTGGTCGGGTCATATCAGCCGGGCCTATGGCCCCGGCCGTGGGTTAGCAAATTCCAAAGTTGGTCAGCTCAAGCCTCCGATGTTTGGTTGGACGGGTCATATCAGCCGGGGCCTCGGCCGTGGGTTGGCAAATTCTAAAGTTGGTTGGTCCAAGTTTCCAGTGTTAGTTTGTCGGGTGAAGTCAGTCGGGGCCGAAAGCACAAACATGATTAAACCTGAAACCCAAAAGAGAAACCCTATTCTAGCTAGAAACTGAAGAGGATGCGAAGAACATAACTTATATAAGGTGAAATACCTTATGATTTTAATTGGCAGAAGTTTATAAGATGGTCAAATTGCTGTTGTAGAAAATCATTAATCAGAACATAAATAGATAGAACATATATGGTGAATGAATAAGATATCTAATACGAAAGCTAAGTGGCGTTTCTCCTTACCCCTTCCTTATGACTAACCTCTATTTTACAGTAACTTCACAAATAATCGGTATATGATTTATCCCCGTTGTATATAGAGTAATGTTGTATTAGATGTGTTGCAATGATCAATTAAATTACAAACACTAAAGAGTACCGAGAGCTTACTGTATTACCGATTAGTCGAGGGTTAAACCGTAACAGTACAATGAACCTGATAAAATGTCACGCTTCAATTGCAAAATTGTACTTCAAATGGGATTTTGAGTAGGATTAAAGCATCAGATGTAAATTATGTAAGTTAACGAAGAGATACACCAATTTTCTAGTTTAAAAGAAACCCATTATTGCAAATACAACTGTAATAGCTCCCAACAATATCCGCACACAAAAATAACTTTGGTGTAAGATGTCATCTTACAATTGTATTTGACTTCAATTGTAACCAAAGAAGCAAACAAAAAACCCAAGGATCAATATAAGCTTACCGTGTTTCATTGTTAAGCTGCATCATCTCACAAATCCTATTTTGCCTCAAAAACCCTGTCATTACAATTGAAACCAACAGAGATTAATAACTTTTGTATGACACACGGGATTAAAATCATTATCAGCAACCATACATGCTAACATCTTACAGTATTTAGCCCATGTTTATATTTTAATAAATACAGTATATGCTAAGATCTTATAGTATTTCCACGGAATGAGTTCTCTGATATGTCCGACAGTTCATCTAAAGGAAGAGAAATCGTATCACCGCTACTGTCAAGGATTTCCAGATTATGGTCGTTGCCTTTGGCACATAATCTATTCTCCAAATCACCTTTAAACTCATCGATCAACTGGTTTCTCATTGTTCTTGGGGGCTCTAAGAACCTTAACACTATAAGCTGAGATGTCAAGAGGAAGAAACCTGCTCAAACACATGGGCCCAAGACCCGAAGCCTCCCTATGGTCACACTTCACACTTTTTTACTAACTTTTGATCGCAGGTCGAAACGAACCTGGAGGATAAAGTGGAGTTTCCATTTGCAATACAGAGATGTAAATAACCGATCAAAAGTATCTTCTTAAATCAGCAAGTGGTTGTGTTCATACGACACCATCCACCATGGTATACACCCATGGTAATTGCAGTGACTTAAACTTACATCAATGAAATACCAAGCCGCAATTGTCAAAACCCTCAATTGTCAAAACCCACAATCAAATAGTTAGTGAATGGACATGAGAACTAAAACTTCATTTGTGTTGGTTTTACCTATGGTACAAACCTGAGTGGCTCTTGACTTGTGACTTCAAGTCGTTGCTTATTCTTTCATCTCCTTGCACCATAATACTCTAGTCCCAGCTTGTTGTTTGTACCCAACCTGGTATGCACAAATAAATTGACAAAACAACAAATATGGTTCTAATTTTGTTGGAGAAAAAGACTAAAAACTTCTAATTGGATTAATACATAAAACTTCTGAATTTGGTACATAACTAAAACGTAGATACTTAACCAAAAAAACACCGAAACTAATTCTCCTAACTGGGATCCAAAGCGCTAATTAGTGATGCAAAGAGCAGCATAATGAAAAAACAGTAAAAATAATATGCATGCTAAGCTTACTTTGATGTTGATCTAGAAGGAAACAGTTTGCTGTTGATCTCAAAGAAGCGGAAAAATACTATGGTCAGGATACAAACAATCTATGGTAAATCCCTGGGGTAAAAAATGAACAATAAGGGTATGGTTTTAACGTTTACATCCTCTTATGTGCCATATCAAGTGCTTGGCAGCAGCTATTGTCTGGGGAATATTGCCAGTTCGTTGTGCAGCATCAAAATCCATTTCATCATTATCTTCATTTTCAGATCCTCACTATATAAGAAAAATAAGCAACATTCGGAACTAAAAAGAATGCAATATTTCTGACCATGCAAATGAATGTAAGATTATTTTACTAAGAACTAATATATCACACTGCAACTACCTTGATGAAGCCTAAAGCATACGATCAGAAAAGCCTGATAAGTGATATCTGTCAGGCCTTAAGCAACAACTGCAGAAGCGCATCATCCGCAGGCATGGCAACCTCGTCCTGAGCAGTTGGCAAAGTGCAACCTTCAGGTTCATATCCAGGATTGCTCCACATTGCTACTACTAACACACTCAGAGCTACAGTCCGCTGCTGCTTGTCCACTAAATATCTGCAAAAAACTGCGACCCAACACAAAACTTAGATACGCTCGAACTTACCGTAAACCCATAAATGGTCCATCATCTCCACAATAAGTAGTTGACACCAGCTCTTTTCTCCAAGATAACAGCAACACCACCTTCATCCTCAATTCACAATCCCATGGAGTCGAGAACTGAACACATTGTTTGGTGAGATTTACAACAGACAACAACCAAAGTAGTTGACACCAGCTCTTTTCTCCAAGATAAACTTTCCGACGAGAGCTTCACCCAAAACATATGCAGCTATAAAACACAGTGCCCATGTCCTTGAGTTTGTCTCTGAATTCGGCCCAATCGGAACCATACATTCAAAGTCGGTTGCCCTTGTACGGACACATACTGCAATCCTCCTACAGCAGCCATGGATCTCGCAGGACTATTAGCTACTATGCATCCTTGTTCCTCTCTATGTCGTCCCTCTTCCAACGCTTTCGTTGCGGGTACGAATATCTCCTTTAGTACGATTAACATTTGAATTTCAGTATTCCCTTGTTACAATTTAAGATAATAAACCATAGTAAGAAAGGAAGGTAATGGCCATGGCAGATTCAACGATCCCATACGAAAAGCGTGAGAAGACAGCAAGTAGCTAAAAATTAACTTAAAAACTGTACAGCAGACACCTAAAATTTCACCTGGTTTAATACAGCCATTCCGAGCTTGTACAATGCTCTCACCAGCAGTCCGTCGCTCTTGCTGTTGCACTACTTGCTCAGCTCGTTTACTTTCTCCTCCCAACGTATTGGTTGCTACCAAGGACGTTGTCTGCAATACAATAGAAACATAAATACTACAAAAGTATTGATCGAACCTGTAATCAGTACACAGAAATATCTCACCTCATGATAATCTAGATTAATCGTCGACGTTCCCGGCGTTATTAAACCGAAGGCTTTCTTTGTTCCTGAAGTTTGTTTGCTATGCTTTTGTCGTTGCCCTATGGCTCACCACCCCAATTACCATTAATGTATGTCATGTCATCCATTGCTCTATAGGTAGTTTCCTTACTTTACCATTAATGTATGTCGTTCTGCTTCTTGACACTCCCTCTCCCGTCTCATATTTTCCTACACTGCAGCCTGCAATGGTATATCAGAACGAATTATCTTAATATACGACTGGCATTGTTCTGAATACAAAGCTAATTTCCCCAAACCACTACACCCAATGTTCCATGTACCATCAAAGTATGAGTATCCAACGCAACAGACCACTTATATATTGAAATTTTGAGGTTGCATATTCAAATCTATACTTCAGCCCCTTTCTTACTGGACAACACACCCTACGATACAATTCATATTCAAATAGAGTCATAAAGTTAAAATTCAACCGCAAAACACTCAGGTATGTTTGAAAAGATAAAAGCAAATAAAAGTGTTATGAACGCCGAAATCAGAAGATTAAAAGTTTTCGACACGGCAAATTGTAAATTCCGAAAAAGCTACACCAAGCACACTCCACTTTAACGTTACCTTGGAAACCAAAATTGTTTCCAACTTGATAGCACTACCATAAGAAACTCAACCTAAAGCAAAAAGAGGCACCTTCAGATTACCTTTACAACTGTTACAGGGTCTTAATCTGGTCTGATCATCCTATAATTTTGACACAACATATATGACAAACTCAACTACGTCATATCAAAAAATCACTGCAAACCAATGGTTAAATATCTATTTACGGGCAAAACAGTTCCTGTCAATTCTGTAAAATCTTACAGATAAACAGTTAGCTCAAACAACTGTTAGAGGGTCTTAACCTGGTCTGATCATCCTCAAAATTTGACACACCATATCTGACAAACTCAACTACGTCATATCAAAAAATCACTGCAAACCAACGGTTAAATATCTATTAACAGACAAAACACCTCTATAAGATTTGATACTCCTGGGATATTTTCAGCCAAATTTTGCTGCATCAGAATAGTTTACAACGTTATCAACAAAGGACAGTTTACTTCACCATTCCAAGGGGCTCAAGCATCGTTTTTTAAGTCTTCTCAATGAGTATGTACCGAAGCTGCATTAGTTCCTCCACTCTGATTGAACAATCGAAAATTCAAGCTTCTACTTTGGTTTTACGTCTTGAATATGCTTCCTACATGCATTGCACCATTTGTCGCCATCCTGGATAACATACTTCGCAGGACACTTTGCGCACGCTATATAGTACCACTGGGGAACTAAGCATTCCACCAACGTTAAAGTAAATATCAACATTAATTAGATATCAAAACCTACATTCAGCAATTCAAACAGCTTAATAAATTTACTCTTCACCTACGTTGGCAGTATATGATAATAGGATACGCCCTCTCTCTTAAGCTGGTGGTGTATGCTAACTAAGGGAATTCGAGGTAGTCAGTAGCCATCCCATAAAGGTGCCGAGAAGAGTACTCATATGAACAATAAACTCATCATTAAATCATGACTAATCATTGGTGGGTTAGAAGTCATAACGAATGCTTACAGAAGGACCGAGCCAAATTATGCATGACTGACTGTTATTCTTTGTTTTCCAAACTGGGAGATCCCTGAGTAACCTGAGGACATTTAATGGAGCTTTTATAGGGGATAGTCTGGGTAGTTTCCTTACTTTGGAACTCTTTCCAAACTCAAACCAAACATTCCAAATCGAATCCAAACTATGGGATTTTACCTTTTATAGCGAATTTTCCCTGTTTTGTAGTTGCAAAACTCTCCATACTCTCCAAACTCTCTCCACTCTCATCATCATCCCACCCATCGACTCCTTCCCTGCAATCTTTTAATTTATGCTAACAAATTCAATGTTGAATTTGTAAATTTTATTCTTGCTGGGAATTTCTGCTAACAAATTCAAGATTCTGTACAAAGTGCATTTTTTTTAGGGTTAAACAGTTTACTCTAGTGAATTTAGGGTAGGAAAAGTGGTTGGGGGAGACCAAAAAATTTAGAACAGAAGAGGAAAAGAAAAAGAGATGTAGAAGAACGCGGTTATTTATTTTTAGGGTTCGAGAGTTCGGATTTGCAGAGCTCAAGAAGAATCGGGAAGAAGAAGGGATGTCGTTTCAATTTGCTTTTTAAGGCTTAGATGGACGGCCATGATGGCTCTCGTTTTTTTAAAGAGATAGATGGACGTTCAGGAGGGACCGCACGCTCCTGCGACGGGCAAGATCGCACCACCAGAACCTTGGACGGCCGAGATCGCTCCATCTCCTTTCTTTTACTTTTTTCAATCTTGCGGCCAGGATTCCCCGCACGTTTTTTTGACGGCCCGGATGGCCTCATTGTTAAGGACAACTTTTTTTTAATAAAGAGACTAGGTATCACGCCGGCCTGTGGCCGGCGCTCAACCTTTCATCGATTCTTTTGTGTTTTATGTGTGTTCAAGACATGGTGAAACGTAGGTGTATGAAATTACATTTTCAGTGACACATAAAACATAGGTGTATAAAAAAGCAGCCATGCTTGTTTAGTGGAAAATAAAACAACAAAATTATAATTGGTTTTTAATCTATCACATGTAGATAGGAAACGTGTAGCTTTTACATAACTATACCATTAAGTAAATCATACCTCATGTAGCCGAAATCTCCTTATCTCTTGTGCTCGTGTGCCTCTTATTAGTTATCCCCCTGAAACATATAAGAAATAGACATACTGGTCAACTGTCAGACAGTTATCGAGTTGATTTGCTAGCCAAAAATTTAATCACATTCAATGTCCATGTGATAGGATACCCTATCACAGTTGATTTGCTTCTTCATTTTCCATGTAACCATGACAAATTTCATTTTTTGGAAAAGATAAAATAGTTTTCATTATGACTACAGTGCAAAACTACTTGTCTTTTGCCATTACCTGGTATTGCGAATACTTTATATGTCATCGTCACGGTCACAGTATTCTGCTTTCACTCTTTCTTCTTATGGGTGTTGGATCGCTTCCCTGACAGTTTGTTTAGTGGATACTGTCTTTCCTCCATGTTCTGCAAATTACAAACAAAATTAATTCTTAATCTCTTCACAAATATTAAGCAATTTTATACGGTTAGATAAAAGAGACTCTTAAGAATGGGAAAATTGTCAGACAGTGTTAGGGCATTGTCCGGTCAAACCCACTAGCGTT
>JAJJMA010049115.1:57602-72026 GCA_023529015.1 Papaver nudicaule | reverse complement strand
ATTTGATATAGTGAGGGAGATGAAAGGAATTTCACCACAAAGGATTCTAAGTGTGATTAAAGAGGGCTTCTCTTAAATATAACCCATACTTTTATTAACTATAACCCATATTATCCATAACCCATGCAGAAATTCTGATTTATTAATCCATAACCCAAAATATTATAACTGAGTTTCATTGCTAATTAGTTGAGTCGACTAGAAATAAACTGATTGATACCGATTCCCAACCAATTTCAAAGCATTTGAGGTTTTTAAAAACAAAATTCCTAAAAAATCAAACATGGCTTCCTTATATTTTGGTTACAAAAATCAAGGTCAAGGTTTGTCTGTTTATGGCAATAATTGTAGAAATATATTACGAGAAGATTGAATCGGAATCATTATGAATGGAGGTGGAATACAAAATAAGTTGATTCCTTATTGTGATCAAACCAAGGTTGATTTATTAGAATTGTTTATTAAAAATTGAACGCTTATAGCTCCAAAACTATGAATTCTCTTTGAAAGCATCTAAACTGTCGCCATCATCTCATTAACATAGATTCTGTGGCTGGGTTTTGGTAAGAAAAGCGAGGGTGTTTTTGAGATGGTTTTATGAAAAAGAAACCAATTTGAATATTGAAAGTGGGTTTATGTTACTTTTTATATGAAGATTATTGAGCAAATTCAATTTGAACATTAAAATTTTATGAGTCAGTTTGCTTTTATAATCTGACGTTGCATCAAACTTTAAAAGAGAAATGGTATTGATTCGTCATCATTACTTTAGATCATGGGTGGCAAGATTTATTACATTTGCAAAAATATAAGCATGTTCCAAGTTAATTTTGTCCCATATGTATATAGGCTATTTACATCTAATCATAAATTATGATCATCATTTGGGGGTTATCTCTAGACTTCTTGAAACTATTGTTTGCAGTCATCGACTCATCAATGTTATATGTTAGAGCGACCCAAATGTCGTGCTTTGATTTATAAGGACGAGTGAAAGTAGTACATGATCAGGGCGAGTGCAAGTAGTACATGTTAGAGTCAAACTAATAGTTTTGGTCCATTTATACTAACCAAAGTCAAATGGGTTATAATTAATAAAACTATGGGTTATATTTAAGAGAAACCCTAAAGAGAAGTTCAAAGGAAACCTTTCTACACTATCCGAAATTTACAACGCTAGAGCAATGTTACAAAGAGAGGAATGGGAGGGAAGATTGGTTATGCAACAATCGACTTGGTTGGAAGAAAAACACAACTCTTACTTAAATCAAAGGATCATAATGAAAGACAAGGTGACACACATTTTTCTAGCTCATCCCAAGATGATGGAATTAGCTTTGTGTTTCCCTTAGGTATTGATGATGGATTGCACCTATAAGACCAATAATACAATATGCCTTTATTGAACATCATGGGTCAGACATCAGAGAAATTGTCATTTACTGAGGAGGACTGGGCTCTTCGAGGCTAGACAAAATAACAATCACCATGAAGGATATTGTCAAGGTCGTAGTATGACGATTTTGTGGAATATGAGCTAAACCTTATGCTTTTTCCAAGTGTGAAATCATTACTAACATGTATAAAACCTATACGACTAAATAATAATAAGTAGAATGTACGAGAGCACACAAACCAACTAAATAGATTTAGGGAACAAAAGTTTAACTAACAAAATAAAAGTTCAACAACTAAAGAAATTGAAAACACTTTAAGCAGAGATTCTTCTAAGTTCATTCATTAGGATTGATAACACGCCCAGATCTGGTTACACCCCCAGATCTCCCAATCAAGCTGTTGGAGCGTATCGCCCTTACACAGGTTGAACAAAAACAACAAAGCAACGGGATGTGATCACCAACTCTTCTTCGTCGAAGATTTCGAACACTATTTGTTGAAAACAATGGTATAAAACAAAGTTATGTTCACCACCATCTTCCTCAGTTGGTAGTGGGATTGGTAATGGAACTACTGAAGTCTGAGGAGGACTCGGTTAGGCTGTGGTGGAAATTGGACCTATTGGTTTCTGTTCAGTTTTCTTGTTTCTGATAAGTATTTGTTTTTGGTGCAGGATATGCTTTGTGGTTTATCGTGTATATTAGGGTGATTGTACGCTACTATTTAACTTCACTGTTCTATTTGTTCCAATTTTGGAGTGCTATTGTGGTAAATAGGTTTAATTTAAGTCTAACTTCGTGCAAATAAGCTTAGGAACACAATGTTTTAGATGATATTGTCTTTCATTATATCTTTGTTTGGTATTATTGTAGACATCCATCGAAGGGATATATTTGGCATTGATCCCGAGTTCTATGTCCCACGACGACAAGTTCGCTAACAAATCGAAAACTGATTGACTAGTTTACTAATAAAAATGCGAGGAGATCAAAATTTAAATGACGATGGACACAAAATTAATAAGAGGTCAGTATTTTATTATTATATATAAAATCTTACATGCAAATTGATAAAACCTATACCTCCGATGTCTTTGGGTTTACAAGTTGAGCTCCAAGTATTTAAATAGGCATTTGTTGGTTTGTATTTTTTTCCACTAAAAGCGGTCTCTCGGAATCTTAGATAATTGGTCAACGACATCCACCAACACTCTGAAGATAATCAAATTGGACTTTCCAGCAGTAGACAGATTTTGAGATTTCTAGTTGTGTAATTTTCCTTCCACTCTAGTAACCACATTTTCAAAACAAGCAATTTTTGAGGTATGTATGAACAATGGAGAACCTAAGTACTTGTCATGGAGATATATTTTACTAACTTTCGGAGTACTTACAACAACATCGATAGTGTTTTGATGAGTATTAAGACTGAAAAACTCTCAAACTTCTTAAAATCAATGAGTTGACTAGGGCCTTACTGAAATCATTGAAAATCTTAAAAATGTTTTTCCTCTCGGTAGTAGTAGCACCACAAAAGACAAGTAGATCATAAAAAAAAATTAATTGGGATATCGATTAAGCATTGCAATTCACCTTTATCCCATGAATCAGGTTATTATCTTCGACATTTGAGATATCTCTAGACAACACCTTCATGTGTAGGGTCTTCTTGACTTAACCCCCTAGTGGGAGAAAAATGATTAGAGGGAACACCATTTTGTAGAATTCAATAGTACAAGTGTGTTGTTAGATAAAATCACACCAACACTTACTGAAACCCATCTTATTCATGACATTTAACAACCACTCAACCTTATCAAAGGCCTTTGAGAAAATCGCCACTTATTTTAGCCCTCACGGTGTGAGTCATTTAATGGGACATAAGGATATTGTAACTAATATGTCTACCGGGTATAAATGCTTTATGGAGATACTATCTTATGCAACAAACCTTTAAACATATTTGCCATAGTCTAGAAATGATTATGTAAATTATGTTGGTTAATATAATTGGACTGTAGTCACTAGTTGTTTGAGAGGCGTACAGTTTTTAGATATCGGAGAAATGAAAGTATTGTTTATTTATTTTAGGATGTGCCCTAAAGTAAAAAAAAAAAACTCTTAACCATGTTCTAATTTATCTGGAAAAACGTAGGCGCATAATCATCGGGATCTGGAGACTTGTTGCATAAAGAAGACAACATTTTTCACTTCCTGTAAAGTTGGAATTTGGGATAGTAAACTATTATCTTCAAGGGTAACAACTTGGGTAATAAACTATTATCTTCAGTGTTTCTTTGTAAGGCCGGTTCCTATGGAACATGGAAAATGGGGTGGTTTGCCATCCTAGGTGTACCACCAAAACCAAAACGCCACTATGTTCAACGACTACAAAACCATCGGTCGATGGAAATATTATCATCAACAACGGAAAATTGTCGGTCGATGCTTTTTCTTTCGACCGATTCTTTGCCTTCGTTGTCGATGGATTTACATCGGTCGACGGTTTTCCCATCAACACCGACATTTCTTCCATCTGATTATAAATTTAGAGGATTCACGTCAATGTTCCACGACACCAAACCTCTTCTGCTTCTTCTCTTTGTTCTTCGGTTTCTATAATTTTTGTTTTGTTTCAAAAAAAATAATGGCAAGTGGTCTAGCAAACGCTATACACAAAATAACAGGAAAAAAAATACAAACAAAAAGCCAATGATGATGATCTGTCCACTAGATACACATGGATTAAGGATAATGATCTTGAGTGGAGTCACATAAGAAAACTATCAGGTCCTAGTATTATAGTTGATCATCTGTCAGTAAGGGTGTCGGCGAAAAAGATTATCATTTTAAGAGGCGGTATTTTTTTAATCTTATCCAATTGAATTTATTTATAATGAATATTTATTACATTTTAATTCGGACAGACTGTTTGTATTTATTACGCAAACTTTAAAAAGTAAATATGGGAGTGACTAAATACAACCCCCTTAAAGTTTAAATACAACCCTCTTTTATAAATCAATTATTTCTTAACTATTTTTTTAACGTGGGTACATTTGGGTCATCTTCCCTATCTGGTTTTTCAGATATTTCATGTACTGCTCGTGAATAAAGATTTTTCTTTTTTACACAAAAAACAGAAAAACTTAATTGATATTTTCTCAGTTTTTAATTTTCATCCTCGAAAATCCTTTTATTTGTTTTTTTTTTTCATATGTGAAGGATTTTAGGGTTAGATTTATTGATTTCGAGTGAGGAAGAAGAATTAGGGTTGTGAAGAAATGATCAGTTTCATTTGTTAAGAAAAGAAAAGTTGAAGTTGAGGTTTAATGTGATTGTTGTTGTTATTGTTTTTGTTATTACAAAGATTGTTTAGAAGCTGAAGAAATTAATTCTTAACTAAATATCTGGATGTTATATAAGTCTGCTTTTGTCATTTCATTTGATATTAAAAAAGTGCTCGATTTTCTTCATTGTTTGTACCTTGCTAAAAACCCTTATCATGGAGGGAAGTTGAAAAATAAATGGGTTTTGTTTACCCACATAAAAAGTAGTTAACAAATATTTTATTTTGAAAGAAGGTTGTATTTAGTTTTTGTGTGGGTTGTATTTAGTCGTTTCCTTAAATATTATGATGCACATAGGCACAAAGGAAATTAGAATGTTTTTCGGTAAAATTTTCCTCGAAGTTCAGCAACGAGTAGATAAATATCCATGGCACTATTTTTATCATATCTACACACAGTTGTAAAACTCAAATAGTCCTGACAGCACTCGAACGGTATTAGAAGACTACAAATACATTCTTCTTCAGAGATTTTGAAGCCCGTAAGTTTTTTTTACCTAGTCCAGTTGAATTTATTTATATAATATTTACTGCATTTTAATATTGAGGTGATGCTGCCATTTTCACTTCAAAAACCAAATCGAAGATAGAAAGAATTGAGAAGAAGGTGTGAGTGAGCGGGTGAGCTTGAAGTTTCTTATTTATAGGTGAAGTGATGAGAGCCGTTGAATCAAAGGGTTCTAACCGCGTATATCGATCGATGGAAAAACCATCAATGTCATTGAAAAAAGTTTGGTCGATGGTTTTTCCATCGGTCAATAAAAAAAGGCTCCCACATGGCAAAGTTGCATAAATGCTACTTTGCCATGCCATTTTGGATCTATACTAGAATCGTAATGAGCTAAAACCACCTAATTTATGTGTTTGCTTACCCCATAGGAAGAGGCCTAAGAGATAGAGTGAAAACCCACCACTCTATTGTTGGATGAAAAGAACCACTCTATTGTTGGATGGAAAGAAGTGGAGGAGTAATTGAAAAGATCCAACGGCTATATATCAAACCATCTGAGGATTTTTTTTATATATAAGAAGAAGGATATTTCATCCATCAAAACACAAGAGAAAAATTTTGCAAAGGAAGGAAAGAAGAAGAAAGAAAGAAAGAAAAAAAGAAAAAAAAGAAAAGTAGAAGCATGCCCGGAGGATCAAAGAAGAGTGGGAAGAAGGACAGTAGTAAGGATCCATACCAAGATCCTTACTTCACTAGAGTGAATGGCCCTCACAACGACCCAAACAATAGGAGGGCAGAAAAAAAAAAGAAGAAGAGTGAAGATAAGAAGAAGAAGAAGAAAGGACATGGAGGAGGGCAAGGTGCGGATGGTGCTTTTGAAGTTCAACAAATCGGCTTTTGAAGGGACTATAATGATGTTTTAAGTTTATCATGAAGTATTAAATGAAATGAAATGGATGTTGTTGTTTTTCTTTTAAGGGTTTTTTAGCACTTATGTATTTCTACTGTTATGTGAAATGAAATGGAGTTTTAGCACTTCTTGTCTCCCATTAAAAATTCTTCTTTTTGTTTAACTTTCAACTCTTTCTTGCGTACGGATGGAACTGAAGCTTAAAGGAAGATAGTCAATCAAGCACCTTCACCAAAAACCAAATGTTTACAATGGGGAATGGTATGAATAACGGATACTTGTAACAACTAACAGGTAATTATTAGTCAATCAAGCACCTTCACCAAAAACCAAATGAGGAGCAAGTAAACCCCTAGGAAATTTCAGTACTAAAGCATCTAGATCAAACGAGTTCTTGTCTTCTCGACCTCGGTTTCTATTACAGGTGCATGCATTTTTCTTGTGTTTGTTTTTGAAAATGGGTCGCGAGAACCAGAAAACCTTGATTAGTTTTGCCAACAAATGTTTACCGAAACGCATAGAGCACTGTGTGAATTATCTAGGCTAATCAAAATATTGCTAGACATCTTCGCTTTCTCTAAGGAGTTAATGTCTTAGGTTTCTATAGGGATTTATTACCTCATTAACTCTTCTTTGATGGACGGTCGAGTATTAATAGTAAACCAGGAACTTGGTCCTTCCTCTGCCTATAAAAGGAACATAATAACCATCAATATTATGCTCAAGGAACTTACAACTCATTATTTGAAAGGTTAAGAGGAAGAAACCATGACCTCCACACAGTATTACTGGTAACCCCCACACCATAAGATGATCGATGGATTACTATGGATATCAACATTGTCAGGTATACCGTATAAACTTATCTTGCATATTTATGTGTGATTCTCATGAAGTTCACGATCTTGCACTTATGTATCTATAAAATAAAAATTACAGTTGGTATCAGAGCTTGTGTTTTGGAACTCATGATTGTCCATTTTGTTATATGTAATTGTGTTGTGATCCATCACCGTATTTGTTTGATTCTGGTTTCTCACCGCTTGGGCTCACTATAATTGTTTGGTACGTTATAAAATAACACTATTATGATTCATGCATATTAAGTTATTAAAATATATGTTTTTTAATAAAACCATGCACTTTACTTATTTTATAACAAAACATGCATATTGTTTTAAATCCTGATAAAGATATGGGCTCACCTATAACGCTTGTTTTAATTATATGCATGTTGATCCTGATTGGTTCTGAAACAAACCCGACTGTTTGGTTATAATGATATCTAAACTTAACATGGTAGTGTTTTTTTTCCTTCTGACTTTGACCCTAAGTACTTGACTGTTTGACTTTAACTAAAGTCGTTCTTCACCCAAATCAAACAGGTTCATAATTGAACCGTTATAATTTTGTTTTGGTTATAAGTTATTTTTGGACTTGTATTAGGTTATTATAAACCTAATATAATGAAACCAATTGATAATTAGAAAGTATTCGTGCATATAATGTGTGCACACTTAAAGGTCTTCTCCCCGATTCATTATGCAGTGGTTTTTTAACTAAATAAATGTGACCCAACTAATATGCTTCCGCTTTATCGAAATCATTAATGTTTAATTTGATTATTAAATTAACATATCATTTAATTTGATTTTATCGAACGATTTCATTATAGATTCTTATGGTCGAAACCATATTTAGGCGTTGTTATGCTTGTATTATGATATGGTTATGTATGACGACTCTCTAAATATTGTTTTTAAATTGTATGAGATTGTTGCGCTTGAGATTATTATGTCGGGACTCTTTAGTTATCACCACAGTGATACTAGATTGAAAATCTTAACAGGGGGATTTTGTGTTTCCCCCTCAAAATAAATAGCTATTTTGCATTACCCCCTATATTAATTCAATATAGGTGCGACCCCCTGTCCGTTATAACTTCTGTGACCACCCAGTTAAGTATGCACGTGCATAACACGTGTATGTCATTAAAAAATCGAATAACTTAAAATCCAAAATTACCCTCACAAAAACCCTAATAAATCTTATTATACGCCTCTTTCAGCTGCTGCGACCATCGCCGCCATTTATTCCTCCCCTTATTCTTCCTTTCTTGTTGTTCGAGTAATCAAAGTCTTTATACCATCAGTATCGTTAATGGTTGATGATAGCAAAGGGACCGTACAATTTCGTGGACAGTTGCAGCCACAACTTCATTTTAATATTTGTTCGTTTCATTTTTGCCGTGAGTTCGAGAAATGGTCTGTGCTTGCATCAGAACCATGAAGATTTTAAAGATACTGTTATTGATTAAATAAAGGAGTCCAAAACTATTCCAATTTGGAGTCTGAAGTTTCAAAGAATGGGAATTAGAAAACATAGAGAAGCTGAGAAGTACTTGATTGGCGTTAATGGCGAACGATATGACTACAGTCGATCCAAAAAGTGATTTTTATGAATCAAATTCAATTTTTCAGTACTCTGGGCATCTACCCACTGGATCCTAGTGGGGAAGTGGGACTGTGGGAGTGGTGACAATAAATTGTACTTTGGGGAAGATTTTGGTTTATCGATCAAATCGAAACAAAGAAAAGAGATTGGTTGTGCTACTGTGTGCTAAGAGTTAATTAATTGTCATTTTCAACACTGAACGAAAATGAAATTAGTGACGCCGTCGGTAGTAAGATTTTGGACAAAATCGATGAAAGAAACCGCGATTTAGTCTGATTTTCTGTACTTGTTCAGCCAGCGAAGAAGAAGACGGATTAAAGTGGGACTATATGATTTGTCGTTTGGGTACTTTGGGCAATTCGCTGAAAAAAAATCTTTTTTTTGCCACGTCTGTTTTACAGCTGAGTCAGCTAACAGGAAGATGGACGGAATAGTTAGTGAAAGGGTTTTTTACCTATTTCTAATTATTAAAGGGGGTAATGCAAAATAGGTATTTTAATTAGGGGGGTTTCACAAAATCCCCCATCTTAACAATAATTATAATGTTATAAGCATTTGCAAACCATAAGTTAAGATTTTGCAATTACCGACTTATTTTGATAATAGCATTATTTTATTGGTTTGGCTATTACCACAGTGATGTCAAAGCCCTTTTTCAACTGTTAACTTGTCATAATCGTCATAATTCTGTTAGATGCTTATAATATTGTTTTGCTTAAATATATTTGAACAACAATTGTCCACAGGTGATTTGAGTTCACATATTTAAGAAACACCAAAGAAAATGATCTTTGATCATACATTATGGATTTGAATCACATTAAGTCTTGGATTTGAATCGCTTTAAGTCTTAATAAGTGTCTAGCGTCAATGTCTTTTGTTTTCACCCTTGAGTGTATTTTTTAACCGATTTTACTAGACATATATATTAAAATAATGATTATGTAAATTATGTCATCGCATTATTTTCAATTATTTCCCGCGCTAGTGAAATTCATTTAATGTTTTTGAATTAACTCATTATAAGGTTGAGTGACCCACTATGGATTTTCGTATTTTTCACGAGCGGTCAGATTAATTGCATTCTCTGAAGATCTCGAAGCTTTATTTTTTGTTTGGATAAATTCCCACAATTTGTCAGAATGATGTTCATCACTTGTTTAGAAAACTTTTCATGCTTGATTAAACTAGTGATGCATTAAAGAGTTTTTCCTAAACTAATTTTCATTATTGAATATCTCAACGCTTAATTTTTGGTTATGAAAAAGATTCATTATGTCTGAATTTTTCCAAGCTAGGTGTGTTTGTTTCCTTCACAGATAAGTTTTGCGATGATTTTAAGAAGTTATTGTTTTCGGGTTACTCATACACCTGTTTGATATTTCATTGATGTCATAATTAAGTCAAGTATGATATCATTAAGTGGGACTATTCAGTATCACAAGAAAGGTCAGTGTGGTATTTGCAATTTTATACTTTTTTTACTGTTTAGTTATCACCATAGTGATACTGAACATTTATATGTCAAAGTGTTTTATGTGCTTTGAGTCCTTTTTAGTTTGATTTAACGATTAGAACAAAGCTGCTTGCAGGTAGTTTTGGCTCACACGTTGAACAAACATAAAGATTATCTAAATGTTTCATATACATGTGGAATAATAGGCACCCACAGGTGACTTCAATTCACAGTGTATTAAGATGAACTTTAGAATCATATGAGTTTGTTAAATACATTTAAGAACAAGATCCACTGACAGGTGATTCTGGTTATCGTATAAACATACATAATGTTGTATTATGAGAATGTGAAATATCTTCAGATATTTTCATGTCTCACTCTGACCCTGGATAAGGTTTTACCCACAGGAGAATCTTATTGAAGGAATGGTATTATTGTAAGTCTAATTGTTATGTATCTCTATAACTGGCCAGCTTTTGTTCTTAAATTGCTGATTATGATTATTTTGTAGACTTTTGATTGTCCAATTTTTGAAGATAAACTGTTTATCACCTTAACTGTTATGTCTATCAATTGCATTATTGAAATTGAGAGGCAATTAAAGAGAAGTGAAAATCATAAGGTTCAAACGAGGTGGTGAAAGGGATGACAAACAAGTTAACATCTTGAACCTTTTACATAAGATCTTCAATAGTTTGGCATTGTTGCTCAATACACAAGTCCAAATTATCATTGGCATAAAGGTGTATAGCAAAAGGCAAAATCATACTCTTATGAAAATGGTTAAAGGCATAAGTTTCATGCATAATTACCGGTAATTTTGTGGATGCTTGATCTTCATATAACTGTATAATTAAAATAGTTTTTTGAGCAAAACAGTTTCAAATAAACCTTTTGAACCGTAGAATGGCTGAAAACCTAGTTTAAAATACCTATAAGTTAAGGTTGTTCAGTTTCGAAGAAGACTAATAATGGTTCAATGGTTTTCCTGAATAATCCAAAGGGTTGTTTTAACCATAGTATGATGTTTATCGAAACCGAAATTGTGAATTCATTACAGATGGCATAATTTGTGGGAGTATATAGATGTTGTGAATCTTCTCATTGTCGAATCATTGGATAATGAAAGACCACAAATTACTAATCCACGCTACTCTATAATCAAACTATTGTTAATAAAGAAATTGTTGACAACCACAAGAACCGACATTAGTAAGGTCTCTTAGAGATCGTGCAAAAGCTATTGATGATGTTTCAGTGGTTGGTTTACATGAATTTGGTTTTGATAATTAAGATTCGATTTTTTATTCATAAGCTATTACGAGTAATGATTTTGATTAATGAATTGATGCTGTGAGAGTTGCTGGAATGACACATATCAGTTGTGTGTAAGTGAGTCTTTCAGACTTAGCACGACTGTATTAGCAATGAGAAACAATATAAAGCTAGACCTTGTAGCCAAAGATTTTACTCATAATTGAGGCATTAATTATAAATAAGTTTTCTCTCTTGTGTCAAAGAAATACTTATCCAAAATTACTAACCTGAAGGCCTTGCCTTATAAAGACAGGAAACGCAATCTACAAACTTAAGGAACCAATGTATAATATTAAGCAAGCCTCCCGACAATGGTATCTAGATATTCAATAAAACCATAAATTTTCTCAGTTTTTGATGAAATTACTGTAGATCCATGCATATATCTTAAGATCAATGACGAAGACTTTAGCTTTAAAACAATGGTCGGGAAAATAGTGATAGATGTAAACTGTGATCTCATAGCATCGCTCACAAATCTTCCATGTCAAGGTATCTCACTACCTAGATCTGTCAATTCTAGACCACTCAAGAGAGATGTTTCCATGAAACTGTAGGTCGTGAGATTCCATGGGATCGAAAGTTTCCAACGGAAGATCTATCTTTAGAGTTGAAAGAATTTGGAAAGCTTGGTGTGGCTAACCTATGTCCATCCATGATGACCAGCTCTGTGTGGAGTCACGACTTTGCAGAATTGGTTTTCTATCTAACGAGCAATCAAGAGATAAACCTATGTAAGATGATTCTGTATTACATGGGGGAAATGACTGGTAATGGCAAAAACCTGGGGTTTCCGATCGTTACAATGTCAAACCCTCTGGAAAGTCTCTTGGTGAGCCTTAGCCACTCATTGGTAGCTCCATTAACAAAATGTTAACTAATGTTAACAAACACAAGAACAGTGAAAACCAGTATTGTGAAGAATCAAGTCATTCTGCAGAAGAAACTCACAACGACAATGAGGTTGTAAGTCTACTCCATATTTTTATCAAAAGACAGAAACGTCTTGAAGATAATATTATTTGTCTACAGAAATAACTCAATCTAATTGCTTCAACACATCCTGATCTAAGATATATGATGGATCTCACCATGGCAAGTTGGAGCAGTTCTGAAGAATTAGAAAACAACACTAGCAATGAACAAAGTTAATTATTTCTTTGTTTTCGTTTCTTAGTAGATTAGATTAGTTGGTTCCTTGTGAGAACTTGTTCTTACTTTTGTCTAAGAAATATAAACTATATCTAAAAGTAGTTTGCCTTTTCATGCTTTTTAGAGTTTTTCAGCATGTACTACTTTATTTCATTAATAAAAAGTTCTTTTTAGATAATTATTAATGATGTTTGCAATACTTGACTTGTCTACCTCAATCTTATTGTAATACACAACTTTTATTGCCTCGGTAATAACACAAAGTTGTGTCATGTTACAAAAGTTATGCTTTTTCTCACGATCAATAAACTTTTGATTATATGATTTTTAGGGTTTCCATAAGTCAAAAATCATATACTCTTTTCCAAAAAATTGGCTAAGGAAAGGAGATTGTAAACAAACAAAACTGGATACATTAAATTGTTTGTCCAAGTTAGGCTTTGTAGTTGTTCTTTATTGAATAACACCACATGGGGGAGAGTTCTTAAATGAGCTTGCGCTTAATAACAAATCTTTTTAGGGAGCGTGGATGTGGAATATTAGGAGGAAAGTGTATCTATATTTCTCCAAAGATGAATCAACTTAGAAATCCTCGTTCTAATTTCCTAGTTATGTCATCTTAAACTTGGTATGCGAGTACATCCTTGACTTGTCTATCTCTATAGTCTTGAAACCCTAAGTCTCAACTAGTTTGTCATATTTTTGTGATAAATAGGGGGAGAATACATATGGTTTCTTGTTCTTGTGGTTCATAACCATAGGGGGAGAACACCGTATTGCTTACTTGTGTACTTTCTCGAAAGTATCAAGTAAAGGGGAGTAAGTATTGGGATTCACACCAATCTGGCATGGATAAGCATCTAAAACCACTCGTTTGTATTGATGTTGGTGTTAAAACTAGGTCACATTCACTCCATGAAAATCAAAAAACGTGAACCAGAACAACTTACGGCTGCAATCTAAAGAACATCTAGTCGTAAGTTAGTGGCCATTAAAGCTTTACATGCAAGACGTAAGTCCACCTTAGTGGTCGTAACTTACTTACGGCTGATTTCGATACTTTTCTTCGCAGTCATAAGTTCATCGTAAATCAAAAAAAAATTGTGCCGCAAGGTTAGTGGCCGTAAGTACAAATTAAGAGCCATAAGTTTAGTTACAGCTACATACGTATGTGCCTTAGTAGACGTAAGTGTAGTTACGGCTACATACGTATTTGGCTTAGTAGCCGTAAGTGTAAGAGGCGGGACGTCTATCTATGGTATGTTCCATTTAGATGGAATTTGCTCATTATGTTTAGTGTTTAAGAAAAAATGGAACGTACCCAACAGCGGCCGCGATTGCATATGGTCTTGATAGAAAAGCAACCATTGTTGGCGCAAAAAACGTTCTCTTCTTTGATATTGGTGGTGGTACTTTATGTTTCACTACTCACCATTGACCAGGGTATCTTTGAAGTCAGGGCTACAGCAAGAGATACCCATCTTGGAGGAGAGGATTTTGATAACAGAATGGTCGATTACTTTGTTGAAGAATTCAAGAGAAAGCACAACAAGGACATTAGTGAAAATCCAAGAGCCCTTAAGAGGTTGAGGACTTCATGTGAGAGGTCAAAAAGGACCCTCTCATCTGCTACTCAGACAACCATGGAGATTGATTCTTTGTACGATGGTGTTGATTTTTATGTGTCCATTACTTGTGGTGAGTTCGAAAACTTGAACAAAGATTTGTTTAAAAACTGTATGGAACCTCTTGGGAAGTGCTTGGCGGATGCTGAGATGGACAAGAGCAGCGTCCACGAAGTTGTGCTTGTTGGTGGGTCTACTAGAATTCCAAAAGTTCAGTTTCTATTGCAAGATTTCTTTAATGGTAAAGAACTCTGCAAGAGCATCAATGCTGACGAAGCTGTGGCATATGGTGCTGCAGTGCATGCTTCTA
>JAJJMA010049115.1:0-22602 GCA_023529015.1 Papaver nudicaule | reverse complement strand
AATGGATTTAACTTTCCCTGGAACAAGAACAATGCCTAAATATTTATCAGGGAAAGAAGACAGCTCCATTTGCATATCCCCAGCAATCTGTCTTCTCCTCATTTCAGAAGTACCATCTACAAAGCATTTACATTTTGCTGCACTAACCATTTGACCTGAAGCTGCTTGATATGATATTAACAGATTTTTCAGATTGTCTAGACTTCTTTTACTTCCATTACAGAAAATGAAGATGTCATCTGCAAAAAAACAAATGGGAAGGATGTATACCATTCCTGACAACCATTGGTTGAATCTTTCTGTTTAAGATCAACTGATTTAACTTCCTGCTTAGAATATCCTCAGCTATAACAAATAGTATAGGTGACAGTGGATCTCCCTGTTTAAGCCCTCTTCCAACACCAAAAAAACCAATAGGACCACCATTTAACATAATAGATATTTTTGTAGAACTAAGCAGAGTATATATCCATGCTCTAAAAGAAACAGAGAAACCAAATTTTTTAAGTGTTTCCAATAAGAAATCCCAGCTGAGAGTATCATATGCCTGGGAAATATCCAATTTTAACCCAACATTACCTCCTCTTCTCTTACAAGACATCTCATTCACCATTTCAGATGCAAGAAGCACCTGATCATGGATATATCTTCCTTTAATGAATGCACATTGCTGAGGGGAAACTATTTTATGAAGCAAGCTACTAATTCTTGAAGTTAGTATTTTTGTTAAAATTTTAAAACAAAAATTACTAAGGCACGGCCCAGATTCATTGAAGTCAACAGTGGCTATTTTTTTGTAGTGTATCAAATTATTCAATATAGTTGATTTTGTTATATTTATTTTTGTGTGGATAAATAATAAACCTTAGACTTTTTTTAGTGTACTGCTAATATTTCTATTAAACTATTCGATGTGAGGTGACTAATTATCGCGTAAAATAATTTTCCCGATAAGCCTTTTTATGGTGGAAATTGTAATCACAAATACATATACTTGAGGAAGGAAAGAAACAAGACACCAGGTTACACTTATTTCTGCAACCTCTTCAAGTATAATATTACACTTATAATAACATAGTATATGATTACATTTACATATAGCTACATAGTTTTACATAAGTTGTGATTGATCGCAGAGTTAGCATGGTATTTTTGCCAATCAAAAAAATGGTCTCATGATTTATTTAGCCAACAATGTTGTATCAAGCTTGAAAACTGTCGATATCTAGCTAGATGACTGAACAATTCCATTTTATAGAAGCCTACTTCATATAAGATTAGGTATTTGTTAGTATCGTACATCATCTTTTAGTAATGTATACCGACTGAAGAACAAGTCATATATTTAAAGAACCTTATCAACAACAATGCGCTGATAGTTGAAGATTAACCTTCGCAACAAAGAAATATCTCCTAGATGAACTCCTTGTTAGAGCATTGTTCGGTTAAACCTTTCAGCATTGGTATGTCAATTAGAAAATTTAGGTGACAAAAATTATTCTTAATTTATAGTCTAATAAAGTTAGTTTCAAACTTGAATAGTTTATGTAATAGAGTCACAGGATGCGCTCAAGTCACCCTTAAAGATTGAAGATCACACGAAGATATCAACTGACAACTTCATCTACAATGGTTACCAATGATAACTGATTTTCCTTTTGGACTATTTTCCCTTCTATCAATCCATCTATCAAGCAAATTAAAAATGTTTTAGAATTGAATTGCATGCAAAGAGAGAACATGTCACTGACTAGCGAATTTAATTAGCCAAGTCTAGTGATGATCCAGGAACAAGCTCTCTATTGTTAAGTTTTGGAATCAGGATCGACAGATAAAATTCTTGTGACTTTTGAAAGTCTAGTTTCATGAACCTACTCATTTGAGTTCACAAACCTAAGCCAAAATATTTTTGTCCTGAAACTTTTTTACTCGTTGTACGCGTCGCGAGCCTCATGTTATTCTCTCGGAAATTTGTTCTCACTAAATTCGCAAACCTAAACCTTTGATTTCGCGGAATAAACCATAGAAAAATTTACTGATTTTTTTCTCTAGGTTCGCGAACCTAAGTGCAACTCGACCAAGACTCATTTTTAACGATTGTTGCATTTGTTTCAAGGCACACTTCTTACACGTTTTTGGTTACCATTCTTGGTGTAATTCCATAAGTTAAAAAGTTAATCTTTCTTACTAAGAATAAATCAAATTTGAGAGTCAAGTTTGTATCTTTGTGGGGGCATAAAACATTCGAGACACGTGTCAACATCACAAGGAAGGAGTACCAGAATAAGGGCGAAGCTCGAAGTACTGAATAACTCGAAAACAAAACAACGAGGGAGAGATACTATCAAAGGGATAAACAACTCACAAACTACACCAAAGGACATCGAAGCGAGGGAGTTCCCGAAGACATCTCGAAGACCACCGACTTACTCGACAACTTCTGACACCTCCACGATTGTGTATTTTGTCTTATTAGTTGTAATCCATTTGTAACTCGTTCTATTAAAGGCGAGCTCGAGCTCAGTTGTAAAGGTTGGATCTTTGATAAGTCTAAAGCGTGTGAGTGAGACTAGGTTAGTATTAAATCTCGTCAGGTCTTGAAGCACAATATCCATGTAGAATTAGCCAGAGAAACACTTTATATTAATGAACATTTGGTCTTCACTTTGTTATTTGCTATGCTTTAATCATCATCGATATGGTGTTTAGTCTGTTTCGGTATCTTGTTACACGCTAGTATTGCTCTTTAAATCGTTGGTTGAACTTATTGATCTAATCGTTGTTAGGTATAAGTTCTCCTTGCAGATTTTATACCGACACAGTTTGCCGCTAGAAACAGGGACTGATTAAAACAACTAAGGTTTGCCTGTGCTTTGGTGATTTTCAAAAATTTCAGAAAATTTCTTCTTAGGGTTTTCAGGTTTTTCTCTTATGTCACTTTTCTTTACTTAAAATAGGCTTCACCATCTTAAGTATCTAAAGATTTAAAGCTTAAGGTACTTAAGAATCTCGAGCAAATTATCATAATGATAGATTGATGTCTTTCAAGGAATCCAAGCTTTGAAATACAAAGATCTAATCAAGATGCAAAAGGTTTTCTTCAAATAAGTTTTCATGAAGGGAAAAATATTTCTCAAAATCTTGGAAGAAACTATAGTATTTTGATTTTTGAATCTATGTACACGGTTCATATTGATAAAACTTGCTTAGGGTAAAAGTTATATCAGGAAAATAATTATCAAATTTAGGTCTATCATATCTGTTTTCGAAAATTTGAAGAAAATTGGATTTTTTGGAACCTCCATTTTTGGAAGGTAGATCCAGGAAAATCAGGGTGATAAGGAAAAGTAGTTACAAGAAGTCACAGTAGCAAAAATTTTATTGGGTCGTACGCATAAAATCCCCTTAAAATCTCGTATGACAGACACTGCAATAACTGTTAGGGTACAGACCTATAGTACACTGCGGTAGCCGCCCTGGACCTCACGGGTTTGTTACCTTTTGCAAGCTATTGTCACTATGACATCGAAGTCCAACCAGATGCCGAGGCAAGGAGTAGGCTTATCGAGACAAGGAACAGGCTCTTCGAGACCCAACACCAGTTTGTCAACCAGCAAAGGACTTTCACCCGAAATAGCAGTGAGCACAGTACAACACAGGGAACAAGTAAACGAGGACGAAGTGCTCGTCGAAGACCTAAGACCCGATGGTGAAGGGTTTTCAGAGCAACAAATTCATGAGGTCGAAGAAGAAGAAGAAGTAAAAGAGGAAATGTCAGACGACATGTTGCAAATACACCAACCAACAGAGGAAGAAACCTTAAGGGCTGCACAATTCAAAAATCTCATAAGAAAGAATAGGAAAATCAGGAAACTTAAGCAACAATTACTAGAAGCAAACAGAAACACTGCAGAAAAATCAGCGTCAAATTACAAGCGAAGTAGTGAAGGCCACTCCCTCCAAAATTCGCATTACAAGCGTCATTCTTCATCAAGAAAATACACTGAAGAATACAGAAACTCAACAGAGTGTAAGGGTGAGGCATGTGTCGCTGCATCGAGCCAAGCATCTGATCAAGGGGTAATAACATACACCTAGTATATGAGAACGAACAAGCGCGAAAGGATGCCGAAGCAGCTGCACTACATAAGGTCATGATGGAAGAGATCAAGACCATGCAAGCAGAGCTCATAGATAATAAAGTACAACCATCTGAAAATGTGAAGTTAAAGCAAGCCATTAACGAAGTAAACAAATCACCATTAAGCTTCGAACTTTTAAGCAAACATATTCCAGTCAAATGCATTATGCCAGTCTTTAACTCTTTCTTCGATGGAAATGGAGATGCAACTCATCACAAACAAATGTACCAAAGACTATTCCTAGCTTGGCCTGACAAGGATGAAGTGCTCTGCAAGTATTTCCCATCAAGTTTGAAAGGAAAAGCCCTAGCTTGGTATGATAGTTTACCAGTATGCTCAATCTCATCCTTCGATGACTTTTCCAAGGTTTTCTTGCTCCATTTCTTATACAACAACTCACCGAAACCAGGAGTAGAGAAATTATTCAGTATAAGAGTAAAACCAAAAGAATCCACTAAAAGCTTAACAGATAGATGGACAGCACAATGCATGGAAGTGGGAAATAGAGCCACAGAGAAATATAAAGTCAGAGTTTACCTAAATGCACTTGATAAAGATCACCCTCTATCGAAAAAATGTTCTCTAAGAATGTAGAAACACTTCAGGAACTACGAAAGTACCAAAAAGAGCGAATTGCATATGAGGAAATCAGAGAACAAGCATCTCAAGGAAAGGATAGCATATCGAAGCAAGTACATTCAAACAACAATCTATCCTTGTAAGAACGAGATGAAGTTAAGAGGCTCGTGGAACCACTAAAGAAGGTATTGTTCGGAACAAGTCAAGGTCAATCCACAGAAAACCAAATTGGAGACTCCTCCAAAAGAGGAATATAGAATGATGAAGGACGATATGGAAACGAAGGAAAGTTTGTTGATGGAAGATACAATGATAACAAGAGATATAATGACAAGAAAAGTAATGATTCCAGAAGAGGATACGAGGGAGGATTCCAAAGAAGAAAGTTTGGGGGTATCAAGGCCTGGATTCCCTCATTTCCAAGACAGAAAGCTCCCGAAGCTCAGTGTACCTATCGAAGTAGCACTACGATGCATCGAGAAATCTGAATCACCAAGAGAAATTCGCTATCCAAAAAGAAGGGAAATTCAGCCATCACACACGAGGAACTCAACGGATTTCTGCCAATTCCACAAGTTTTATGGACATTCCACCGAGAATTGAGTCACAACACAATATCAGATTCATTGCTTCATTTCAAGGGGAAAATTCGATCATATTCTGGGATTACCAAACCCACCTCCAGACCAGCCACAACAGAACAAGAAAAGAAACAAGAGGCATGTGTAATAACAATAGATCGAGATATCCCAAGGTTCAATGATTGAAATTCGATATTACATGCAGAAGTCAGCGAATACAGTTTCCGAAACATCATCATTGATAGAATTCACAAAAGAGATTCCGAGAGAAAAGAGATAATGGGTGTAACTATAAAGAAACCTCTCGAAGAATAGCAAAAGGAACCAGTCTTCTTTTCTGCTGGAGATATCCCGGATGGAGGAAGGTCACACAACGACCCTTAAGTAATAACTCTTCACATTGAAAAAATGGCAATGCCGAAAATACTCGTGGATCCAGGGAGTTCCGTCGATATACATTTTTGTAAAACCCATGATCAGTTATTCGGAAAGGACTCAACATTGGTACCTTCGACATACAATGTGTTTAGCTTCAATGGTAAACCATTATACCTAGGGAGAGCTACCTCTAACAATCTATGTGGGCAAGCTCAAACTCTCCACTTCATTCTATGTCGTAGATATCGATTCTCCCTACACTACTATTGTGGGGAGATCTTGGTTACATGGTTTAATGGGAGTAGCTTCCACGCTCCACAGAAGAATCTGATTCCCAACACCAACTAGGATAGCAGAAATAATGGGGGATCCTGTTGAAACTCGAACCTGCAATGAAATCGACGTACAACAAAGGGAAGGCTCGAAACAAAGTTCGGAGAGTCAGAATAAGCAGCTAAAAATAACAAATCTAGTATCAAAGAGTTCATCGCCGAAGTAGAGGCAGGAATGGCCATGAACTCCACGAAAATAAAATAAAAAACAACTCAGCAATCAATCGTGGAGCCTGCTCGGCTAGGAAAAGGTCCATGGCACAAAAATAGGGAGCAATTCCTTATAGCAAAAAAATAAACAAGGAGACGCATCAACATCTTCAAAGAAAGTAGTAAGTGAGGTAAGATCGAACATCATCGAAGGCGCCAAAGCGATCACCGAGGAAGAACCCTTCTGGACAGGCCTATATGCCATCGAAAAGGCATTGGGAAATGATACTTACAGTTTGATCAATCTCGAGGGACATCGATTCGATTGGGCACTCCAGTTGAAGGAAAGTATTTGAGGCACCTTAATTAAACTCCGAATGTAATCAAAGCAACTTGATTTTTAGAAGTAGAAATAAAGAGGCGGCTTGACCTGTTTTATATCGAATCAAACTCCAGATCCTATTTGATTAGGCAAAAGTCCTACCTGATTAGGCACATCTCCTAAGGCCTCGATGCCATATAAACAACCGGGCTATGATGGCCTCAATGCCATATAAACAAACATACCATGATGCCACAGCTCCTAAGGCCTCGATGCCATATAAACAAATGGGTCATGATGCCATATCCCCCTAGTGCCTTGACGCAATGAAATTAAAGGCTTGATGCCTTATAAACAAAAGTCCTACAGCGTTAGGCATATGAGCTGAGGTACATGTAGCCTTAAGGGCCCTACGAGCTACATGACATAGTCATCTACCCACAAGACACTTTGTTAGCGGTGGGCACTTTGTATCAAAGCTACATAAGTTATAGGCATTTGGACCCACTACCATTGCGACCGCTGGTACCTCTCTTTTGAGGCGTCGCGGGATAATAAATGGGATTAACATATGCCATTAGGGCGGATGGAACCCGGAGGCAGCTAATTAGCTTACATTCACGGGAATGGTAAGCGAGTTACGCAGCCAAGGGACCTCCTCCAAAAATCAAACATAGCCTTGAGGAGGGGAAAACGTGAGCAGAAGAGTCGAACTCCTGGCCGCGATAGGAGAACAGTACCATGTCTAAGCTCCAGCTTTGATCGGCACTCCCCCATTGTGCTACTTTATTATTGAGGTCCAAAGTAGCTACGTACCATAAGATTCCTACTTTACTTAGGTAAAACGGGTTTTCAAGACATTTCTCATGTCTTCTCGGAGGATAATCGATATCTTCAATACCCACCATAAGCTCCTAAAAGTACTGAAGCAAACCAGGTACCTATGACCTCGATAGCCATGTCCGTTTGAGATCAGGCAAGTAGCTCAAAGCCTTTATGAAGGGTGATCCGCAACCCCCACTCAATTGGTTTACTGCCTCCCCTATCGAAGTAAGCCCCAGAGTTGCACTCTAAGTAACCTTAGGAGCCTAGAATTTGCAAGGTAAACTTCGTGCTTGATCACGAGTTACCATGCAAGCAATATATCAAAGAAAAATGCGTGCTTGATCACGTCATACTACAAAAACTATGCATCAAAGAAAAGCATGACGATCATGTACGAAGAAGCGTCATCAAAAAACACATTTAATCTCGCGATTGATCACGAATTACAGAAAAACAACGGCATAACACAAAAAACACTTCTAACAAGAGGGTTCCTGATACAAAAAAGACAACATTAGAGTACGAGGGGGTACAAGTCAAAAATCTTCTAAGAAGCATCGGAAGGAGCGTCGAAAGAAACATCTCGATAAGGGGCTTCACCAAACTCCTCCATTAACATTGTTGTAGTCTCCCTAGCTTTTAAGTATTCCTCATAAGTTTGTTTACGTCGATCAGAGGGTTCACCACATGAAGGCACTCTCTCCCTTTCCTGCTCAGAACTCTCATCTTCACTATACTCCAACAGGGACTCCTCAAACAAATAACATTTTCCCTTATAATCAACTTCAACACCGGTTTCGATAGCTCCCTTCTTACCACCTCCAATACTCCCCTTACTGGTATCTTTAAAACTCCCCGCCTGAGCACCTTTGATATCACCTTCAGATTCCTCTCTAGCATTCAAGCCACCCTCGAAATCCTTCCTGGAGCCATCTTGAGCATCATCTTCGAAATCATCTTCGGAAACATCGTCATCACCATCTGAATCTCCGTCTTCGGGAATACTCTTCTTCTCAACTCATGAGGGAACAAATCTTCATCACCAGGAAGCTATACATCAGAATCATCTGCACCTACAGCTCCATAACCGGCAGGTTCAATTTGGATAGCTCGGAAAAGAGATCGACCATGTTGTCAGCAGGCCTTGCCCGTAGCAAGAGACGCAGTCAACTTCGACTTTAAAAGAAATTCTTCTACAGCATCACCAAATATGATTTAAGGTTGCACAAGGACACATGCATTGACGACTTTTCTCAAACTTTCTTCGGCTCTATGGAGAATATCACGTTCAGCAGCCAGATTTCGGGCACCTTTTTCTGCTTCTTCGGAGCGACGATTACGCTCAGTGGTCAATTCTTGGACACTTCTTTTCGCATCGGCAAGACGACGTTTGCGCTCCTCATCTAACTCTTGGGTAACCTTCTTCAATTTCTCTTCCAATTCCAATTTAAGAGCCGACTCAGTAATCAGTTGTGCAGCAGAATCATCTCTCTCCTGTACAACATTGGAAACCTTGTGCAGCAAGTCCTCTTCGATACCTAAAACAAGGCAAGTTACATCAGAACACACTTCGAATGTATCAAACCCATAGAAAAAGAAATCTTAAGCCAGATATCCTACTTTCTTTTGCAACCACATATTCAGTAACCTCCTGCTGATTAGAAAAACGAGGTTCCGAAACTTTTTTTCTAATATCTTCAACAGGGTTCCATCCCAACTTAGCCAATTCAATTCGATACTCATCCATCAATTTTGAGAGGTGTTCCTTCGATGTATTAGCCTTTGCAAGCTCTTTACTAAGCTCATTATTACCACTTCAAACCCTCGTTATGCTTCGTCAGATCTTTATTAGCATTTTTTAGAGCTGCATTTTGAACCTTCGAATTGTTAATTTCATTCTCCAATTTTTCAATCACAACCTTGCCAGAAGTACGAATCGACTGGTCCCTCCGAGCAAGGTTACATTCTCGAGTCAATCGAGTGATATCATGCTGAAATTGATGCATTTCCTGAGCCATTCGTTGGTTTTTTTCTTTCTAAGGAGTCATTTCAACTTATGCTACTGGTGAGGGTGGAGAATCTACAAGGGATTGACATGGGATAATATTCTAGGAAGAATTTATTCTGGGAAGCTTTGAGAGCGCTTGAATTGCAAATCTCCAAACTCAAGCAACCTAGCCTTGATTATTCACTATTAAAAAATGACATCCTGCAACACACATCTTCGTCTTCTATATGTTGTGATATAATTTTATAAGTGGTCGTCCTCTAATTCTATAGGTTTGTATAAGAACAAGGGTGAAAATCTGAAAGATTCACTTAGAAAACGTAAAGCACAAAGAAGAGCTATCATCCTAGATTGTTTTGGAATATCTAATATAGGTTAGATCAAATTTTTGTCTATTCTAAGGTGTTCTAATTTTATGATATAAGGCTATTCAAGAATTATCGATCAATACCTAGATTTATAGGAATTCATATAAGGTATTTTTTATAGCCTTTGAAATTCCACAAGAATCTCAACCAAAACTAGTTTTAAGGTTAGACTTAACTAAATAATTTATCCTAGAAACACAATATAGTACAATAAGTCATTTAGTTCAACGACGATTTCCATTACCTAGATTAAACATCTAAAAACTATAAAATTAGTTGTCATATTGGAGGAAGAGTAACAACAACTCTTCAGGTGGGACTGTGGAGTAACTCCTAAGCGTGTAAAGGACATCATCTAGGGGATTCATGTGAGTGGACTCTTAGAATCATGTAGGTGTAAGAAACGCTCCTGAAGAAGGGTAACTTGGTGGGCATATTATGTCTCAATTGCATCCAATCAGATTTTTCTGCACTTTGTAGTTCCCTCGTTAATAAATTTTTTGGTGCACGTTTGGTTGTACTTTTAATTCCCTATTATATTTTAGTGGTTTGATATAATTCAAGTAATTGCAAGTAATACGTTATTCATCCTCATAGATCGGAATCTTGATTAAGATCATCGAAGGATTTTCCTACAGGTTCTAAGAAAAACGTTGGTGGTGTACTAGGTACACTCTCCTTATTAATTGCTATCAGAGCAGGCAAACACCCTGATGATCAAGCATTTTTTTTAACCATTTAGTGATTTATGAATTATAGAAATTTAGCGAGTGCATATGTTGAAATTAATAAACAGTAGAAATTACAAGTTTAAATGTAAGTCAAGGATGAAGCGACTGAAAACTCAAAATACAACAAAAACTTTGAATACTCGCAAGTCTTTGAAGTCCGATATAGCTTCTTTTTTTTCCTCAGTGTTTCTTCGCTAGCCTAGAGTTTCTCCAGTCACAAACCCCAAAGAGAATCTAAAAAGTTGTTATAAAGGATTTCATTTAGGTTTGACATGAAATTTTTGTCGAAAGAAACTCTCGGTTAATCTAATATTTTTATCTTTTTTACCCTTTTTTTCTCATAAATTATGTGTCTAGATTATAGAAAGAATTCCATTAGTCAATGATTTTGTTAGTGAGAAATTAGAAAAGAGAAAGATTTCATACTCTAGGAAATAAAAAACCAGTCATATGAAAAGGAAAGATATTAACTATTTTTTGTATGATCTTTAAACAAAGAAAGAAAAGCAGAAAGAAAGATCATTGAGAAAATAAAATTTTTGTATGGCAAAATCAAAATAGTAGCCTGTTGATGATTATGTCGAATTAAAAAGTGGCCATCATGTGTGATATATGTAAATGATGGGGAAATGTACACAAAAAGAATAGAAAGAATGTCGATTTCTTTTTGTGTTATTATTCTTGGAAAGATCAATCTCATCATAATTCGTCAGGTTTCCTTGTCAAATGCCAGGAGTTCTTCCACCATCAAGCTATGTGCGATTTCACTCATAATGCTAGCAACTAAATCCGCAAAAGGAACGCGATTTTGATCTCGCAGTGCGAGATCAAAATCGATCTAGCGGCTCCACAACCCTTGGATTGGGAGGGGGGTTTATAACCCTTGGATGAAGGGGTGGTGTGTTATTAAAAAAAATCATTTAAACACCTTTTCATCCAAGGGTTATAAACCCCCCACCCTCCCAATCCAAGGGTCGCATTCGCTGCGAGATCAAACTTTTTTCGCCGCAAAAGAGCTTGCACTACGCGCGTATGTCTACACCATAGTAGTATTGTACAAGTATTCTTATTCGCCGATCTACTCGATACCGGAATCCGACCTGCATTTGGCCGATGAGCAAATCAATGCTTCCAACAGTACAAATTATGCGGAAACGCGACGTTTTGTGCCTGTCTACGTACGGTGTCTTTACAACTGAAGCAGAAGACCATTCTTAAGCTGCATTATAGTACTCTTATTTCATTTTCAAATTCAAATTCAAATTCAAATTCAAATTCTTAAACATGTATTTATTTTGTTATCAAAATGTTGCTCATTCGCTACTATTCTGCCCAAATGAGAAGTCACCAGCTCAATCTCAGCACTGTTGACTTGATGGTTTGGTTATCATTTAACTTGTCACTTATGGATGTTCAGACTTGAATGCCCTAAGGCAGCATAAGTTGCATAGTAATTCGCATCTTCGTAACTTTTTCGTATTCATTTCCACTTACTTTTGTCCAAGTTGCTGTAATGAGGGGTTCCATATAAAGTGCTTCCTCACTCAGCCAAGCTTACACTTATTACATCGACAACCGAGAAAAGGAAATTCGAAAGTAAGATGGAGTTAAGGAGACCCAACCACACATGAAACCGCACAAAACGAAAGCAAACCAACAAAAGACCCCAAAATTATGAATCTTGCTATTCCTCTGCAAATGGGCTAGGTAGTCTCATCAAATAATACAACTGCACTAAAGGGGCCGGTGAGATTTTGGTGTTTTCGGGAGAGTTCAGGCGTCCGTCGCGTCGTTCGTTATCGATTTGATTTTCGAGTTTGCAGTTTGCAGTACAATTTTGGTTAGTTCTCTCATTTTCACCTTCTAGAGAAAACTAATTCATGAGTTTCATTGCTGTTGTACATTTCGTTCTCAGGACCAAACTCAGGACCACTAGGAAACGGCAGTAGGAACTTTTTGAGAGTGCCATTTCGGAAGACAATGGGACCATCTCGTTAACTACGGACAATTTCTATTTAGATATCTAGATGTTGGACCCATTTGCGTTAAACAGTGGTTATGCGCTCCGGGAGGCCGGATGGATTCATGACATGTCGAATGAGGGCTCAGTGGGTCTTGCAAGTATTTGATGATAAAAATGCAATCGTGATAGGGTGCACGCTAAGTGCTCGCATTGGGCGCGAGCACCATGAACAGTGTCAATTGGGGCAGGAAAATGGAGGCCCCAGATTAGGAGGGGGCCTCAATTAGCTTGGGGAGGCCCCAATTGTCACTGTTCACGGGTACTGTTCACAGTGATCGCGCCCGCGCGATCACTTAGCGTGCATTCAAGCTTTTTTGATAAAAATGCACGTAAAAGAGCTGCTTTTAAGGGAGCCAATGTCTCATTATAACCACTCCCTTCTCTTTGAGGCTTGCACATTGGGGAAGTCTTTTCTTTTCATTATATCTTTCGCCAGTCCTTTTCAGTTAGTGAGGATTGTTGGAACTCCTTTCCACACACCCCACCACACACGCTCCATTCCCAATAGATAGGTACAAAATGATCTCATACAATGGTAGACCCTTAACATTATCTTGATTTGTATGTAATTATTTATATGCAACTACTCAATCAGAGATGGGAAAAATGTCTTATAAAAGTGATTAAGAAAAACGTAGCCAATTAACATCTCATAAGTCCCCAATAGATGCATTGCATTTGCACTCGCACCAGCCAAAAATATATTTTGTAAAATGTGGTTCTTATGCTCATAAAAGTAAATCTTACTTTTTTTTTTTTTTGGGTTTAGGACTTTAAGCATATGATCTTTTGGTAGAGAATCCTTAGATTCCTAACAAGTGATACCTTTATCGACGCTCTTATTTTATTCTAGAGTTCCATTAAATTCCTTAATTTGTTTTCTTTGGAAGGAGCGTGGGAAGCTAATAATTGGATTTATTATATGTTTATATGCTATGCTTCTTCTTTTTTAGCAATACTTGGGACAAGAAATACATCACATCTTTTTGGGGATGTTCTTTTTTTCTTGTTTGTGTGTTCGATTTTTGTTAAGAGAAACTCATATTGGATCCTTTCTTCCACTTTCTTCACCAATCTTATCCTCTAGCCATGTGGCAAATAATGTCTAAGGTTAATTTTTTTTTTTTTAGAAAAGCCCTTCTTGGCATTTAATTGTCATTTGCATTTTCCAAATGAATGGTTGGTAACCTAGCGACAAGCTGGGTACCAACAGCTTTCTGAATAACAACACATATCCTATAGAAAAGAAAATTGCTTACTCTTAGATTAACATCTTGGCTAGCCAGGCAATTCTTCAGTCTCTTCAGAAAGGTTACATTCTCATCCCCAAGCTCACCTAAAGTCGTGAATGCAAGAACACCCAAACCATACCCATGGATTCTGCATTTATCCAAGTATTTAGTGTGCTTGCGATCTATAGCACTAGAAATAGCGTGGCCTGGTGTGAAAGAGCGGACACCGCCACCTGTGAAAGGTGAAACACCAGTATCATCAAAGCAAATATCTTGACCGTTATCCCAATTGTAAACCAGGATATTAGCAGGCCTCAACTCACTTCCACCATCAGAAATGAAACCCAAGGCTACATCTTTCCTTGCTGGCACACCCGATCTGAAGCACATGTCTGCAAATATGTCGCGCATAAGATCATGACGATATTTAAGACCTACTCCGGTAGCACAATGTAAAGCATGATCCCCAAAAGCGTCCATCTCTCTTTTGCAGCACGAACATAGATCACCTTCTTTGAAAAGTGGGATGCCTAAACGATAACAAAGGACAGAGCTGAACTGACGTGGCCCAATGCTCTGGTTAAGCTCACCTATAGGAATAGCCATAAGATAATCATGTGCGTGCTTAGTTTTGTTACACTGCCATAAGATTGAATCACGCTATGTCATGTGGTACTTTGATGGCATTCCTTTCTTCACAACTTCGAAGTATGGGACTGCCAGGGTTCTCATGAGATGGGGGGCAGTGTCGACGATGCTTAAATCAGAAGGTAAGGAGCCACATACCTCTATATAGTTAGCAAGAGCATGCTGAAAGGTGGGGCTTGTGCCAGAGATGCAAGCACTACGAAGGATGGTATCTTGTAGGGACCTTGTTTGGGCACATGAAGCCAAGAAGCAATACTGACTCGTATCATGCATGGTGTATATGCCAAGACCACCATCCCTGATTGGTAATGAGGCGAGGCGTTGTTGTAGAGGGCCAAAACCAGGCCCATCACCTGTGATTAGTTGTCGCAAGATTTGAAAAAGATGACTATCAAAGTGAGATTGAGCCTGTACAACTGTTGCAGGTCTGGTGGTGCGCATGAAGAAGTACAAACGGGAGGCCCCTGCACAACTACGAAATAACGGTAATTCACTTTGTGGGTCCTTGAGCTTACGGAGAGAGAACATTAACTAAATAGTTTTGTTAACCCTGTCCATAACCAGATTGCAGCAAAACTGGTTGTCAATCCTCACTGGGCCACCAAGTAGCTTCACACCAACAACGGGTCTCCCTATGTCAGCCGGAAAGACACCATCTTCAGAACTACGGGGATCAGAGGTAGGCCAAAAAATCTCAGTCTTAGTGATATTCAGATGTAAACCACGAAGGTGTCCTTCAGATTGAATGATATTTAATGCCTTAGAAACCTCTGAAGTATCGCCAATAATTGTCCCATCATCCAGGTACCAAGCATGAAGATCAAGTTTGCACTGACTGTCAATCTTCCTCACAAGTGCATGCAGCGTCAGAGCAAAGAGGAGAGGTCCCAATGGATCACCCTGTTGAACACCCTGACAAGAAGAAAGGATCGAGTCCCTATAATAGAGTCTTGCGGGTTTGGCATTGCAAAACTCAACCCATTTGGAGATGGCCGGGTATCTGTTTTGCACCTCTCTAATTAAAACAGATCGATCAACAAGATTGAAGGCGTTGCTGAAATCTACAAGAAGCATAGTCATGTTGGATTGGTAGCCTTGGACCTCAAGCAACCTATTAACAGAATGTAAAATACCCTCACAGCCGCATGGAATGCCAACACCAAACTGAAAATCCCCAAGATAAGCAGCCATTTCCTTCCCCATTGTTGAAGCAGGTTTGGATACCAACCTCCTCCATATGGTACCAACCGTTATGGGTCTAATGCCACCACCTGGTTTAAGCAATGGTGTTAGGGGGCATTAGCGACAAACTCACCTAGCACAGAAGGAAAAATCCCTGCAAGCCAAAGGTTGGTGACACCGGTGATAGAAGTGAGGAGTTCGTCTGCAACTGCCGTCGCGGAGCCACTCAAGGCATCTAATAAATGTTGAGCACATAACCCATCTCTACCACATGAAGTACCTTTCGGGAAGCTATTAAAACCACCAAGAACTGACTCGTTTGTGACGGAGATAGGAGCTACACCTACTGGAGCTGCAGGGATGTCAGGGGGTGGAGCAAAGGGATGCTTGTTCTGCAATTCAGCCATGGTATCAGAGTTTTGAGGAGCAATCCCTCCGGAGTTCAGTACCCTGATGGTTGCAGTGTAATGTCCATAGCTAATTTTCTTACGACAAGCCAAAATACTGGTGCTCTCTTGTTTTGGCCTCTTTCTAGGCTTTTCGGCGACATGGGACCTTGAACTATCCTCTAGCAATTTATGAGCCATACTGATGCAACCATTTGGTTCTTGCCACCTCAACAATTCTTGGTTTATGGAAGCTATTTGCATCTTTTTCCTAGTGCCATACCTCTCTTTCTTTGTGCCTTTGGGGATATACAGTTTGAGAATGCAAGAAGGGAGGAGAAGTAATTGGATCCAAGAAGACAACTCACATGGGTTAAGCAATACTTTATCTAGAGTGGCCTTCAAGGTCCCGGAGAAGTTTAATCTGCATGATGGTGGTATGCTAGAAACAGTTTGTATATGTTTCTGAAAAACCGAGTTAAGCAAATACAAAGTGAGCCCCATAGACATGGTATTTACCTCCCCTTCATCTGCATCCGCACTACCACCCTGCCCATTATAAGTAATTGTAACGGGTTTTTCAGTCCTAAGGAAATCAACAATATTGTTGTTCAATGGACGAGCAATGATCTCTCCAACGTGCTTACAAGGTTTACTCCAAGCGTGTAAGAGCATACATTTGGAGTAAAGCCACAACTTCATCTGAGAAAGCAACTCTTCCCACACTGCATAAGACTCACTATCTTGGCTAAGCATGTCCCTACATTTAGCTTTTCTTTCATCAGTATCAATGTGACGTTCCTTCAAATGCTTAACTATGGAGGCTCTAGCCAAGCCCCTTCCATCTTTTCCATTTTTACAACCGTCAAACCCTCTTCTAAGACATTGAATCCAACCCCCCTGATACTCTCTAGAAGAAGTAGGAGTAGGAGAAACAAGGTCCTGGAGAAGCAAGGTTAAAATTGACTTGCTTTACTTTTTTTTGTAGTAAAAATATATCATAATTTTTTTTTATTATTAAGGAGTGATCACAGATCACTAAAAGTCTACCTGATGTTGATGTTTTCATTTGATTGGTTGGCGGCCTTAGGGCAATTCCTATGGAACTTAGGCCCATTCTCTTTTTTTTATCAGAAAAAAGAAAATACACAAACATATTAAACCGCCCCAGTAAGATACACCATGTTAACATGATCAGGGGTGATATCTTCAAAGTTTCCAGAACTAAATCTAGAACCAGAAAGCGAATGAAAAATAGACTCTAGGTTTCCACCAGTCCAAGATTGGGGATTTACAGTAGTTCCGCAAATAGAAGCTAAATTAGTAGCAGCCCTATTAGTTACATGATTAACTTGTAAAATTCTAGTAACATCAAAATACTTCAGAGGATAGTTTCCTTGAATCTCAAAATTAGGGTTTCTTCTGAATCTATTGTCAATAAGATTCGCATAGTTGTTCTTCAGCTGCTGCAGGTTTCAAGTTAATCACTTTCAAACTCCATGCTGGATCCGAGAGAGAAACTTCATTTCAAGGCCGCTGTAACAGTATCTTTAATCAACTCCTGTCTGGTTCTGGCTGGAATGAAGGTACCCCTTGCTCCCTTGCAATTCCCTGCATAATCAGAAACAATAAGACTGAATCCTGCTTTTTGGTTGGCCATATCATAAGTACCAATGCTCATTTTTAAGTTTAGGAAACTAGGTTTTTCCCAGATTTCCCTAGTTTCAATTTCCTTGTTTCTCATAATGTTTGCAACATGGTATATGTAAGAATAATTGGGTTCCTTTTTCTCAAGGATTTCAATCCTTTTTGTTCATATGTTTAGTGATCTCCTTAGCAGTATATGTTGCTGGGAGTTTCTTCTTTTCAAAAGTCATAGTACATCTTGCTTTCCAGATATACCAATTGATAGTAGCATAAAGATCAGCCCATCTGATATCCCCTCCAATTTCTCTTATGAAACTAGCTAGGGAACCAATCTTTGAAATCAAGATAGTTTTCCTTTCATCTCTTCATGAGTTATGAATAGTTGTTTCCACACCTTAGGGTATATTCACATTCCATAAAGAGATGAGTTAAATTTTCCTGATGTCCAGTACATAAATTGCAAGAGGCATCAATATGGGATAGAATTATGTTTGCTTTAGCATTAGTTGGTAGAATGTTGTGACTACATTTCCACAAGAATACTTTTACTTTAGGAGCCACATTCATTTTTCATATTTTCCTTCATATGTTGTCTACTGGTTCAATGTCATTTCCTTTGACTAGAGATGTGTATAGGGATTTGACAGTAAAATCACCATTCTTAGTTAGGGGCCAAATTATTTTGTCCTCATCTGCCAGATTAGTACTAGTTTTATATATAATTTGGGCTATATTCCTCTGGAAATAGTTGTTTATCATAGTGGTGTTCCATATTCCATCTTCATTTAATAGGTCCTCCATCTTTTCAATGTTAGAGGGAACATGAGTGCCTTTTTGGATAGGGGGAGTATGGCCAACTAACCGGTTATCCTTCCAGATATTGATTTTTTGGCCATTTTCTATTATCCAGAAGCCAATCTTTTGAATGTTGATTATGCCTTTGAGAAGGTATTTCCTTTGATTTGCCTTATTTGCCCAATTATGTAAGGGGCAAATCACATAAATGAGGAAGCAAACCGCTGGATCTAACGGTTTGCCAGACCATATAGAGGAGGCAAACCGCTGGATCGCTAGTGACTCTCCATGTCGAGATTGTCTCTCTCGACAGAGAATCGTAATTTCGGCATCGTTATTCTCTTTCTCGACCAAGAGATTATCTATCTCGATCGACGGTGACTCCTTGTATTGCATTAAATGCATCCAATGGCCCAAATTTTCCAACCTCTATAAATACTAGATGGGAAACAAGGTTCTAGGTCCCTCTCTTAATATGCTATGTACAAGATAGTCCTACCTTTTAACAGATTTACCAACATGTCCTTTGTAACGAGTTTTCCATTCGTTGACCGTTACGTCACAGTTAAGTCAGACGTGTCCCACCATATGTTGATACTAATCTTCCCATATCATACGAACATAAGACTTTAAGATTGTTGAGATTAAATACTCAGTTTTACCTAGGCTCCTCATCCACGTTCGTATTACATAATTGGTGTACGAGGAGTAGTTAAGTAATGTTTGTTTTCACTTTGCCTGATTATGTGCTTGTCCATAGCTCATGAGCAAGGAAATTTATACATGAAAATCATATATCCTCTGCGATTGCAGGTAGCCGAAACATACACATTCACAAAATATGGGCATACGTCTAAGTTAATTTAGCAAATTTTTCGTCGATTTCTTCGGACGGGCGGCCCGTCCACCGTGTCAGCGGTCATCTAGTTTAATTTGTTGAAAAAAAGTAGGACAAGAAACAACCTGGTGGAGGAGTAGCAGTAGCAGCCGCACCTCCTCAAGAACATCAAAACTGAAAATAAGAATTAATGTCATGTTGTTGTTATAGTTGATGCAAAAGTAAAAAAAAAAACTAGGTCTTGTTGTTGTTTAATGTTCTCTGTTATGAATAAAATGGTTTAGTTTTATGTCCTTTTTTGTTCTATCTTACGAGTGACAATTTGATTGTTATCCTTCATCTTTAAATTGAATATGAAGTCTTTAAATTGAATAACTCACTAAAGTGGAAACAAAAAAGACTAGGTCTCAGTCCCGCTGGTTTTGATTCATGGGAGTAGGAATTAGATAATTGGTATGGTGGTATTTCAAACAAAAGATCATCAGATGGCTCAGAAATGCTTTACTAAAAAAGTTGTTTATGAAGATTTTTACATCTGCTTTACCAACTTTCTGGAGTTGTGACATTTAGTTATTCACTCTTACAATAACCCGAATATTTATAAAATGATTAAAATCTTTTCTACGTACCAGCAATGTCTTAAATCGAAAAATCTCGTATTAAGGTCAGTTGAAAAAAAACAAGAATGCCCGAAGGAACTATGAAGTCAGTGAAGAAAGATTCGGGTAAGGATCCAAAGCAGGATATTTACCACACAATTGTGAACGGTGCACACACTTCCTGATCGTAAGGTGCAAAAACCAAAGAAGAACGAGCAAAAAAAGATGGTGAAGAATCAACCTCGTGGAGGATTAGCAGCAGCCGCACCTCCTTAAGAACACCAGAATGAAAAGAAGATTTAATATCATGTTATTGTTGTTGTTGATGCAAAAGTAAACAAGAACTAGTTCTTGTTTGTTCTTTTATGTTTTGTTGTTGTTGTTTTATGTTCTATGAATGAAATGGTTTAGTTTTAAGTCCCTTTTTGTATTTGATTGCTATCCTGCATCTTCTTACTCTCTCAGTCCCACTGGTTTTTGTTTGGAGCTGTAAAAACATGGGGTTTCCAATACTCATTTGGAGGTGTTTGATTATGTGTGAAATTGGTAGCAAGATGTTCAGTAATGATTTGCATTTGTTTTGCATTATGTTCATACTGGCTAGTAAGCACCTAACTAATGAATTAACTAACTAAAAAACATCTTGCGCTGCAGCGGAGTAGAAATTGTGAAACTTAGAGAGGTATTGGCGACCACCGACGATGATCTTCAATCATTGTTGGGTGATTCTCTACAATTAAGGGTTGTAGCAGTGTAGCTATTTGATTTTGCATGGGACCATATGATAATTGATTTGAGTTAAATGAAGATACATAGTTAAGGGAATCGATATTGTTATAGGTCTCCATAAATAATTATACTGTTCAGCTAGCAAGTCTTATTTCATGTCTATGTCATTGTGTTTTCCGGAAAAAAATCTTCCGTTGTTGGTTTTTGAAATGGTATTCTGGTTTCGAGATAGGGGAGTCAAAATTGTTAGAAGTCTCCATCGATAGTTATACCGTTCAGCTAGCAAGTCTTATTTCTTGTCTATACCTATAATCCAGACCCTTCCTTGCTCTTCCAAAACTTATATATAAAGAAGAGTTTGGCATCACAATATTCACAAAACTAATCAGAAAAAATACTTTGAATCAGAAAAGAAAACAAATGCCGGGAGGAAGTAAGAACTCGGGGAAGAAAGATTTGGGTAAGGATCCAAAGAAGGATCCTTACCACACAAGAATCAACCTCGTGGAGGAGTAGCAGCAGCAGCACCTCCTCAAGAACATCAAGATTGAAAATAAGAGTTAATGTCATGTTATTGCTATAGTTGATGCAAAAGTTAAAAAGAACTAGGTGTTGTTGTTGTTGTTGTATTATGTTTTCTTGTTGTTGTTTTATGTTCTCTGTTATGAATGAAATGGTTTAGTTTTATGTCATTTTTGTTCAATCTTACGAGTAACAAATTGATTGTTATCTTTCATCTTTAAATTAAAGATGAAGTCTTTAAATTGAACAACACACTAAAATGGAAACAAAAGAGACTAGATCTCAGTCCCACTGGTTTTGATTTGGAGCTGTAAAACATTGCGTTTTAGAGTCTTCAGTATAAACTCATGTTTGATTTGTGTTTACATAAAAAGTCTGATGTTGGTTTTGTATCCTATAATCATCTGATTTTGGTTTTGATTCTAGCAGTAGGAATTAAATAATTGGTATGGTGGTGTCTCAACCAAAAGATCACAAGTTGGTTCATAAATTTTTTACTGAAAAAGTTGTTTATGAAGATCACAAGATAATTGTTCCCAGATCATGGAAAAGTGGAAAAGCCAAAGAAGAATAGTGAAAAAAAGAATGAAAAGAAAGAAATTGGTGGAGGAGTAGCAGCAGCAGCCGCACCTCCTCAAGAACATCGGGGCTGAAATAGGAGCTAATGTTATGTTGTTGCTGCAAAACTAAGATCGGAGATCTATTGTTATGTTGTTGCTACAAAAGTAAAAAAAAAAAATAGGTCTTGTTGTTGTTGTTTCATGTTCTTGTAGTACTATTATGAATGAAATAAGTTATGGGTTTAGTTTTAATTTTGATTGCATTCTGAAATTTCTATTCTGACCCTTTAGAAACCAAGTCAAAAAAGTGAGATCTTTCCGCACAAATTAAAATCTTCCGAGTTTATTTTTAATTTTAATGATTACTTTTTTCTTTCTTTTTTCCGCACGAATAAGATCTTTTTTAAAGTCTATCTAAGTGTGTTGAAGTTATTGTAATAGACAGTTGGATTTTATTAATATTATCACTTTTACTATCCTTGTGAATGTTTTACTCAGATTTTTATTTGTAGTCGGGAAACCAAAGCCTCGATGACGATCATTCATTCATGGCTCTTTTTTTAGGAACAATTCGAGGCATAGACAACTTATTTTTCTTCTTTCAATTTATGTTTATGCATGATGCAGTGCATATCCTTTCTTAAGGTTTATTATTTTTAAAAAATTAGTTGGAGTTTACAAAATGCTTGCTCTTCCTAAGTTATTTTGTTAAAAAAAATGCATATTAGAGAATTTTAAACTCTTTATAGGAGAAGCTTAGACGAAGAATTCTGGCCAGTAAAGCTTTGTATAGAATAAGCTCATATAGACAGTATCTCACATAGACAAATCTTAGAGTGCCTCCATGAGCCATAAATGTTGTATCATCTTAGACACTACACCCAAATAATCATACACAAGCATACACAGAATCATACATACACGAGATAATAAAGAGTGAAGGGTTAGAGATACTAGACAGCGATGTTACTTGATTCTTCCTCATTAATGAGGCTTACATCCAAGGATTTCCACTAGAATAAGTT
>JAJJMA010049110.1:0-18453 GCA_023529015.1 Papaver nudicaule | reverse complement strand
AGAATTTAGCTACAAAAAGAAATCATGTTCTCGACAATAAATTCAAAAAGAGTTCAAAGTGAAGAAAACAAAGCCAATTGTGACTGGAGGTAGTGTAGCGAACAACTCCTCTAGCTCCTGGTGGTGGTGGATGGCACGAACTGATGGTTGCGACGTGGTGGTGGTGCTGCTGATGTTGATGGAAGGATGGCGGTGCTCTGAGTTGTTGCTGTTGTTGAGATGGAGATGGTTCTGCTGTGGATGCAAGGGAACTGGTGGTATGCAATGTTGATAGATGGTGGTGGATGCAAGGGGTGGATGATGGTGGTGGAGAGGACTATGATGTGCAAGGATGATGAAGATGCAGGTGGTGATGAGATTGGAGAGGAGCAAAGCTCCTCTCTGGTGGATGCAAAACAGTGGAGGGCAGATGTATGCGGCAGGCGAAAGATATCTTTTTAGTAGCTCTTCCTCTTCTTTTATAGACTTCAGTTTCTGTCGCGTCTTGATTCCCACGGAACTCAGTTTCCTAATCAAACTCGATCTTCTGAATATACACATCAATCTCCCACCATTCACACAAACAGATCAAGGGCAGTCAGTCAATACTCCCTCCTGTTTTGTAGCACAAATACATCCCAAACTAGATCCAAAAACTCTACAATTTGTGTCCCTGTTGGCCAGAAAACTAAACCCAAACCCACCTGAAACTGGCTAGAACCGACGGCAGGGAGCTTAGCTCAGTGAACCAAAGCACAAAGTTCTTTCTCTTCTCTTCTCGGCTGAACCCATTGCCAATAATAACCCAAACTTCATTCTTCTAGCCTTCAAAACTCTCCTCACCTTGCCAAACAACCCCATCTTGCTTTCCTTCCGCGAACCCCAATTCTAAACCTTCAAAACTACCTCACACAACGCCTGGTTAACCCTTGGCAGACTTACCAGAACACACGGCTAACTTGGCAGCAGAAACTGCGTTCAGTCAGGCATTTTAGCAAACAGTCAGTGTGCACTTCCCTGATGATGGCAGACACGAGTCTACTTTGTTTCTAAGCATTTCCAAATTTCCTTCCCTGTAAAACATTCATACACACATTAAGAAGTCATTCAAAGCTCTCAATTCCCTCCCATTCATCTGAATTTCGATGGCAAGAACCATCTTTCTTCTTTGTTTTTCTGTTTCTTCTTGGTCAGAATTTGTCAATGGCAGCAGCAACTCTATCTTCCCTGCAATAATTGATCATAACCCATTCTTCCTGAGGGTGTGTTGCCTTCGAAACTCTCTTCAATCCCTGCCAATCAAACTTCATGGCATAGCAGTGACGTCTGTTCTTGGCAGTCAAAAACTGGTTGCTGACTGCATCCTCCTTCCCATTTTCTGTCCAGATTCCCGTCTTTCTTTCCTTCCTCTCTCTTAAACCTCTGATGTCTCGACTCACTGAAGCCATCTTCTAACCCTTGGCTAAAGCCACCATCGAGCCATCTTGAAACCCATCTTCAGTTCTGTCTCGAAAATCCTCTGAACCCTTGGTTCGCTGACGGTAATTGATGCACAGAACTGGCCGTGTTGTGTTGTTTTTAAAACTGAAATGAGGTGGCCCTGAACAACACTGCCTGGTGCTCCAGTAATTCAAACTAAGGGATAGGGGCTGCTCAGATCAGTAATTTCCTGGTGCTTTAGTAGTTTGTAATGGCTGCCTCCAGCAACTGTCTTGAGCTTGGATGGCTGCCCAATGCTTGTACAGTGGCTGCCGTCTGTGGTTTCTGCTGGTTGCCCCTTATCGAGCAATGAATTGAGTTGCTCTTTGCTTCATTATGTATTAAATTACTTTAAAGTACCTGCAAAATAGAAAACAACGTTAAATAACCAATTTATGAGGCGTAAGCTAGACATAAGTGTATGAATAAGGTACTCTTGAATAGGTGTTTTAGGCACCTAACAGGCGCTAAACTCCGTAGCTATCCTCTTCTGCTCATTCCTTTTGGCAATGACATATGCATCTAGTCGCGCTTTCTCCTTCGCCAATTGGTCAATATGAGAAGACAACTTTGATACTCGAGGATTATGTTTCGCCTTCATCTTCTTCATCAAATACAGTAGCTAGGAGATGTTAAGATGCAAAAGCTTAGCCGTAGAGAGAATACCTTCCATGATGAAAATTCCCCTTCAGAAGGGGGATCCTTGTCCGCGCTGGTAAGTCCCGCCACTACAGTCAATAAATCCCTCACCACACTAACCTGAGCCTCTACGCCAAGCAAAGACGACATGTGCGCAGGAATCGATGACCATGACGCTTAAGAATTTCAGTATAGGAGTCCACATAGGCCGCGAGGACCCAAAACCCATACACCAGCTCGTAAGCAACATCCTTGACACCGATCTGAGAACGATCAAAAATCTTGCTAAACATAGGCAAGGAAGCAGAATCACGAACCGCGCTCGCTACGGGAGAACCAGGGGTCTCGGGAACAACAGGACGGTGAATAATATTCCTCAAACGCTTGTCACTATTTACCCCGCGCCATCAGAACGTCCATGGGCATTAACTCCTCTTTGACAGTGTTCCTGGGGCTAAATTCGAATACATCATGGCTTAGCCAAAAGAGGAGGAACGCGGCTAGCTGCAAGAATTCAGAATCTTTGCCATAATCTGGGAGCTGCCATTGGTCGTCCACTTTCTTGGGAGACCAGTGTTTCACGAACAAAGGAAAGGACGCCCGACTCTTCTTCTGTCGAGTCGGAGCTGTAATTTCAGGCTCAGCTTCTTCTGCAAATGACAAAGGAAACACACTCGTCAATTGTTGCGCGGGAAGAAGGGCCTTCAAAGCGTCACCAGGGACTAAATAGGGGTCTTACCTTGGGAGGTCTCTTGCTCTTTGCCTTTCTCTTGACCCTCACCGGTCTCCTCCACGTGAACATTTCTCGAATGTTCTTTTGATTTCCATAACATGTTGGCCAAACGCCAATCCTCCAGGTGCATACACTTCTCAAAAGCGGACTGGTGCCAGAAATGAGTGACATGGACATACAGCAGAGTGAGCACGATCACCTCCTCCAAGGTAACAGTGGCCTCACCCCAAGCAAAAAAGAAAGTATGGAATAGAGAAACCCAATGCATTACCAATTTGTGCAGATCGATATTACTCAGACTACAGGAGCGACTTTTTGACGCTTTTATGGCGTCGAGAATACCGAGTTTCTCAAGGACCCGCACAAAAGGCTCATGGTTAATTACATACTTGACCCATCCGCGCCAACCCTCTGGAGGCTTCGCTGAGGATTTATAGACAATTTTTGGAAGCTCGTAATCCCCTCGATTGACGACAAGACGGGGAATCTGCTCATAGGGCGGAAATGTCCACCCTTCACTTTCCTCTCGAAGTAGCCACAAGGGGTCGGCTGGAACAGGAGGCGGTAGACGATTCACTAAACGCGAATTGAGAAAATTATCAGGGTAAGTATCATCAGGAAATGGAACGAACGCGCTTTGAAGACTGATCTCCGCGGTGAACTGATCATGGGTGTACAAACCATCTGCGCGTAGAGGATGTGGAAGAACCATGAACGATGCGTTTTCCGCTCCTCCTTGAGCTCCTGCGTTTTCCAGATCGACGTCGTCTTCGTGATCAGACGCGTCTTGGTCATTTAAAATCTCGTGATCACTCATGAGTAACGAGAATGAAGAAGAAAGGGATGAAAAAAGAGTAGAGGAAGAAAGTCGACTGTGGTAAAATGGCTAAGGCACTATTTATAGGAGAATGAGGGAAGGTGAAAGAATGTAACCACTCGCCACCTAGGCCACGTAAAATTACTTAATGATGAGGACGTGCGCCTCCACGTGGGCCACGATTGAAGAGGATAAGGGGTAACTGATCAGGTTACTTGGGGACTCGGGTATCCTGGGGTGACTGATGGCCTGACCTACCCGTCTGCCCAAGCCGTCAGGGGACTAATGTGTATACCCCAAGCTTAATAAGGCCTAATGGGTTTCAGCCATGACTAGTGAAGCCTATTTAGATAGGGATCAAAGGGCTTGGGCTAGAGTGTTAAAAAGGATTAAGAGATAAGGAACGGTAATTATGTAAATAAGGACTAAGAGGACGCATGGAAACTAAGGGTTAAAGGGAAAACTCTATAAATAAGTCCCTAATGAGACCATTAGAGGGAGGCTAATTTGGAAATTGTGGGATCATTTCTTGGAAGAGAGGGAGAGAAAATGAGAGAAATAGAGAGAGAGAAACACACCCTCTGTGACTCGGATCAGACTCTCATCTTACCTCTTTCACAATTGTTTTTGCCTGAAAAACATTGTACCGTCTCTGGGTACTTTCGTAGTGCTCGAGATCAAAATCGAACAAGACGGGCCTAAACCAAGTCAATGGACGTTCAAGTCTTGCTTCGGTCACCGAGAGGATAGAGGTTGATCTAGGGAGGGAAACAGTGAAAGAAGCTTGAGATCAGGTGAAAATGTATGTTTTAGGGTGTAAAGGTTCAACATCTCCGTCGTAAGTGTGACTGGAAATCTCCAAGGCTAGAAGTGTTTCGAATACTTAGGTATTTTACTCTGAGGTTCTGGTGTTTTTTGAGTGTTCCGGTTGTTCTGCCGTGTTATGCCTTGGAAGATAGAGGAAGCCTCTATTTATAGTATTGAACTCAGCCTGATCTCTCGATAGAGAAGGTGGGAGCCGTGGAAGAGTAGAGGAGTGGAAAACATGAGTTGGTTTATGTAACTGCTTGAGTCGTGTAGAACATGTCCACTCGCGCCATCTTCGTATAACTGCCCATCATCTCCATCAGTTTCTTCCTAACTGCCGTACACCGCCAGACCAATACCCCTAAAGTTACCCCCCCAGTGTGATGTTTTGATATCTCGTGTAGAAACGTAGATGTTGTGCTGCGTTGCGTTATGACAACGTCGTATAATAATGAGTGTATGAATATGACCTATGCTTAGCCTTTAGTAGAGTGTGCTGGATATGGCGCTATGGCCTTGAGTGTGGCGCCATGGATAGCGTGATGGGATGGCCTTGGCCTTTGGCCAAGGCTAGTCTTGCAGCACCATGGGATGGCGTGATAGTAAGCATGGCGCCATGGCCTTGGCCTTTGGCCAAGGCTGGTCTTGTGATGCCATGGGATGGGTGCATGGCACCATGGCCTTGGCCTTTGGCCAAGGCTGGTCTTGTGGCGCCACGGATGGCGTGGTGGCTTTTGGCCTTTGGCCATAGCAGTTCTGTGGTCATGTCCATACTTGGGCCATTGCCTTTATTACTTTTTGTGGTGTATTTGGTCCCTTTGACCATAGTATTTTAAGCCATGCTGTCTTTTAGCTATGATATATTAGATGACCTGTTTAGGCACATTTGAGCTGCTTGCATATTACTCAAAGTTATGACCTGTTTAGGTGCGTTTAAGCAGTTTCAGCTGTCGTATATTGCTCAGGAAGCTCTGGACAATGCCTAGAGTTGTGGTACATTTGAGGCTTTTATTAAGACTCAAGAATTGAGTCATATTTTAAGAGGAAATCCGTATGGATACGTCTCTATTAACTCTCCACCATGGCACCAGCGAGTAATTTAGCTCCTATGCTGAGAAATTCGAAGCTATGTCGATATCAACAAATTGGTGGCTTTGTGTATAGGTGGGTTGTCTGGCCCTGTATTATGATACTATTCTCTCCACTCGGAAGCTATAAGAGGGAACTCATAAAGAGCATATCCAGCTTGCAGAACGGGTTGCATTCTGAGCTACGGAGATTTGCCTGAATAAGCAATCGCCTCTTGGCGAGACATAATAGAGGGACATTTTACGTCTGTACCCGTATTCGATTTTTTCACCATCTACAACAATGAGCAATATCGATATAATCCATTAAAACTTGAAAAACCCTAGATTTATATAGGAAATCGCAAACCCAGAAATAGGTTCGGCTCACAAAATAATAAGCTGAACCTGGAAAATGAAGAACAGTTCGGCTCTCAATGCTTAACAGCCAAACCTATGTTACTTGGGTTCGGCTCTTTCGTTAACTCAAAGTAAGTTAAGCAGACAAAGTTTCGGCCCATTGACAAAACAATGCCGAACTAAGGAATTACACTAATGGTCGATAAAGAGACAGGTTCGGCCCATTCGACAAAAAACTTATCTGGGCCGAACCTAAGAATTACACTAATGGTCGATAAAGAGACAGGTTCGGCCTATTCGACAAAAAACTTATCTGGGCCGAACCTAAGAATTACACTAATGGTCGATAAAGTAGATGGTTCGGCTCAAAATTCTCAAACTTTTTTGAGCCGAATTGTTCTTCCCCAATTCAGTTTCAGAGAAGAACACAGAGGTTTGGCTAAAAATAAAAAATCAACATTTCTGAGCTGAACGTGTTTCTGTGTACGCAAAAAAACACTTTTTTTTTTGGATTCTAACCATTCACATGAATTCAAACACATAAAAAACATTAAGGGTTCGCGTGAAATACCTTCTAAGTCGAGCCATTGGGTTTTCTTCTCTGGTTTCTCCAATTTCGCCTCCAACTTCTCTAACGGTTTCTTCACTATTTTGAGAAGATTGAGCAAAATGTCCCCCTAAATGCGGATCAGGGTTCATATTTCGGCTACTCCTTTTAATTCGTATCCTTTTAGGTGTCGCCATTTAATCGACGACGAAAATTTTCGTAATCGTCGATGAAATGGAAAAAAAAAAAAACAGGGTGGGAGGTTCAACTTGCAGAGAAGATGAAGGAGGAGGAGATGAAGAAATGAAAATGGATTAGGGGTTTTTTAGTTTTTGGTTTAAGTTATAATTGTATGGGACAATTTAGTAAAATCAGTGTTTTGGAGGGTAACTTAGTCCTTACACGATGGGGTATTTTGGTAATCTGCCACTCAAGGGCTAAAATATAAGCTCTTTGAATACAGACCACCAATTATGGTAATATCTCTCCGGAGAAGGGTTATAAACTTATAATTCATTCAAGGTTCACAATTCCCTGCAGAACAATTTCTTATTAAGAGAACATAAAATCTACACCATCCATAAAGTTGTTACATTTCGAAATAACGCATCTACACCACCTCACCTCTCATGGCTTGTAGGAATTTTGATTCTGCAATCAATAAACACAAAACTGTTAAGTCAGTGTGACGCATCTGATGAAATTTTATAAATGAGTCGATATAAACCTGGGTCTCCACTTGAGGGGCTATTGATCCACCCCATTGGTTTATCCTAGATTTTGCCATCAGAGCCTGCAGGAAGAAAAAAGGAAGAGAAAATTTCTTAACTTTAAAAATATTGAGTCTTAGGGGGAAAAGGGAAAGGAAGAGATAGCAACCTCTTTGTTCCAATCTGTGCCAAGGGTAATGCCAGTAAGAATCAAAGTTTGCAAGCCAATTCCGGAAATCATCCCAATCCAAACTCCCTGGTCATTCAAACACCATTTGTTAGCATCTGTTAAACATTAAATCTGGATCAGTCACACATGAGAGTTAGTTTTTGAGAAGAGTTTACCTTCACACCCATGTCCAGATAAGAACCAAGAACATATCCCAGAGGAAGGCCGACAATATAGTATGATCCAATGTTTACATAAGCTATCAACCATTGCCAACCGGCTCCAACTGCCACACCTGCAACGTGAAGGCGAAAAGATGTCAGAGAGGAGAACATGAGAGAGTAAAGAGAGAGGCAGGTAGAGGCCAGAGAAAGTCAGAGAGATGGTTCTAACCTGTTAAGACAGGTTGGACACTATTGAGTAGCAATGTGAATGAGAAGATGACTGCAAGGTCAGAGACCACAGCGGCGACTTCATGACTATTTGTAAATGGGAGAGCGTATACATTTCTCAGAGCCAAGACAAGGACCATGAAAACTATGCCGACCAATGCGGCAGACATCACCACCACAAGTATAGAGAACTTGGCTGCCCTTGGTCTGCCCGCACCTAGCTCATTTGAGATCCTGACACTGATTGCAGCATTGAAACCTAAGAATATCATGAATTCCCATCCATCAAGGTTTGTGCTGCCATTGGTATCATGAACAGTGTTAACACATCCAGTACTAGCATTTTCACACAGATTTCAGTAGTTACTGCGGAATTGAATGACTTACCATATCGATATTGCAGCTACTGCTATAGTAGCGTTCTTAAGCTGTCCAGCTACCACAATGAGAAACATCAGATACCAGAATTCAAGGCTGCATAAAACAGGCGTAGACCCTTTTAGAACACATCATCTGGTATTCTGGTTAGCTAGGGCAGTAACATCGCTAGCATTGTTCTAGAGACAGAGAGATTACCACAACATTATGGCTGAAGCAATTGACAGTCGAGCAAATGCACCCAAATCGCGAAATGCGCTCCAACTGAAACCAGTCCAGGCACCAGGACAGTTACCCATAACAACGTATGCAAACTGGCCCAAGACCACTATCCACCATGATAAATTGAGGGATACAGCTGCACCAGGTAGCCCTAACTGGAATTGTACTATGAGAAGCCAACTTAAGAATATATGAAACAAAAGAGCTATTCCAGATATCCATGCCATGGCCATGACCTTGCTTTGTGACTGTAAGAATTTCTGTAATGGGAAATTCATTCCATATGCAAACAATTGAGGGATCATGTAGAGGGCAAATTTCCCAGCAAGAACTGCAATCTCATCGTCTTGTCCAAAGAACCTTAAAATTGGGGTAGCGAAAACGTATATTGGTAGAACAACTAAACACGTCACACCAAGGATGACCCATGAACGTTGCATGTATACGCCTAGCATGTGATACTGTTTCGCTCCAAATGCTTGTCCGCATAACGTTTCCAATGCACTCCCCATTCCCAGCTAATCAACAATCATTTTTACTGGTCCGTTAGGATGATTACTATAAACACAATATATCTCAGTGCCACAAAATGCACAGATTTACTTTTTTTTAAGATGTAAATGCACAGATTGACTTAGCGAGGAGATAATCTCACAAAATTCAACCAGTATCTAGAAGTTGACAAAACAAATGATGTACCCGGAGTGTAAGTTTTTTCAAGCACACTATCGAGTGTAAGTTGTAGACTCACACTAAACGTGAAAGACGTGGGGTTAAATAGCTAACCCCTTGCTTAAATACAAAATTTTCATTTCATTAATTGATCATCGAATCAATAAGCAGGTTTCAATATAAGAATTCCCTCCTTAATTACAGATAGTCAAATGCTCTCATGAGTCATGGCTGATGACTGCTCTGGGCCGTAGACGTTATATCCGCCGTAGTGCACGCGATTTCTTCAGTATGCTTTGTAGACAATTAAACACACCAGTAAACAGAGATTGGTGACAGAAGCGACTTATAGAACAGGGGAGGTTTGGTTTACGGTCTAAAATTGCATGGTTTTGTTCACCTATTATTACAAGTGGTCATCAAAATCATGTAGTCACTTTTTCTTCTTCAAATTTATTCTTAAGCTGCCAATAGAATATTCAATCATTTTGTTTTCCACCAATTTTTCATCCTCACAAGTCATAAGTCATGTCCACATTATTATCTATCAACAGCACAAAGGAAACTATAATCCAATTATAATAACTAGTAAAAAGATTCTAAGTTATTCATGAACTGGAATATTTCTCATCGTTTTTGATCTAGCTAATTCCATATTTATTCCATCTTCTAAGAAACCCCCTAACAAAATTTATTTGCAAGTCAAGTTCTTGAACATTATCTCTAATGAAAACTTAAATCTTAATTACACGAAGTAGTACTACAAATTATATCAAGTTCTAGAGGTAGAGAAATACCATGATACCAAAAGCAAGGCCGGCAATGACCATGTTTTCAACGGAGACAGCATCGAGTTCAAGAGTAGTAAGATGACCAGCAAAAACTTGAGTGATGGCTCCAAGAGAATACTGAGCAACGGATGTGAAGATAGCAGGACCAGCCAATAACCATAGTTTTTTGTTCTCTTTGAGTGATTCTTTTACAAATTGCCCACAGTTTGTTATCTCATCAATATCTTCTTCTTCTTCTTCTTCTCTCCTTTGTTCTCCTTCAACTAACGGATCTCGCAAATTACTATCCATTTATTCTTCCTGTTCTCTCTCTCCCTCTTTCTCGCAAATTGACGAACTCTCCATAACTTTCTAGCCAGTTTAATAGACTTTCTTTTTCCTCTGATGGCTAGTGTCAACTGTTCTTATTGTTCTTACACTCTGCTAACATCAGTTGTGTTAATGCACGTGTTAGTGTCGGCCGTATCTATGTTAGAAGCGTGTCATGTGTGATTTTGTTTCCACTTTTTCTGTTCCACTTTTTTGTTTCCCTCGGTTTCAAAAGAATAGGCACGTTTGATTTTTTTTCGAAAATTAAGATTCTTAATGAATTAACTATTAGAGTTTTTTTTATTGTTTTTTCTTTATGATTGGTTCATTGTTGACAAGTGCAATAGGTTCATAATAAAAATGACTATAATATTAGTTTTATTAAGTTTCTTAAGTTTTAGTCAAAGTCAAATTCAAATGTGTCTATCTTTTTGAAAAACGGAGGGAGTACCTACCTAATAATGCAATATGATCTTAGGATTTTTCCTATTGTCTTATTGGTGTGACGAATGGAGGGACGATAGGGCTGTGACAAATGAAGAGGCGTTGCCATGCCGACACGAAAACGGAATAAAAATAGTGGTTGATTTGGAAAGATTCCTAATAATCTTAAACGAAAATTGGTGACACCCCATTAAGATTTTTTCACGTCGCAGTGCAAAATCATGTGCAAGTGCAATGACTAGCCCATTGTTCTGGCCGTATTCTTTCCGCAAGAAAGCAAGTCCGTCTCCATCTCTACCACCTGTTATTTAATTTTTGAGCATACTAGTCCCATCACCTGTTTTTTAGCCATTATTCTTACTAGTTTTCTTACCCATTGGTCCCCTAACCCCACAGGTTGGACCTACATTACTACTAATGCAGGCCAGGTGGGGTTTGAATTCGTGGTGGTACCGGATTTTTGATTAGAAATGATGCAGGGAAATATCTCTACGCAGGCAATTTAGGAGTTAATTTGGTACAAGAAATGAAACTGCCAACAGCACAATGACATCACAAGATCTCTATCTCTCTAGAAGAAATCTTGCACTTAGTAATCCCAATAGGTCATAAAGCGAGTCTGGTATTATCACGAGGTGTTGTTGTGTGAAAATAAAACAACTGTTCATTTGGTAAACTATAATCTGTAAATTGTTTGGGTTTCCATTTCTTTTTTTGTGTTGTTTGGGTGCTGTAAGGGTTGTTCTGTTTTCGGGGCTGTTTTAGCTCCAGTTTTTGTACTCTTTGCGTCTTTGTTAATTTATTCTTTCTTTACCGAGCAAAAAAAAAAATATATAATCTGTAAATTGTTGTTAGACTTGAGTGACAAAAAGAAACAGTTTGGTAAACTATAATTTGGTTGCTATGAATCATCTGCTTACTGAAAGGAAAGTAAAAAAGAAAACCACCAGGGTTTAACAACTGAAATGTTAGAATTCATTCAAGCCGCTGACAATGTTTTTTCTTTTCTTTTTAGGGGTAATAAAACTTACATTGAAGCAACAAAGGTGGGAAAAGAACACAGGAAGAACACTTGACAAACATAAAATCAAAAGCAGACAGTGGGGAATTAGTCTTGACTCAGTTTAGAGCAGTTTGAAGAAGAGAAATTGCTCTCTGGAATTCAAAAAAAAACTAATGAAGAGACGACCGAACACAAAATCAAGACAAATCCAGTGCTACTTCCAAAAATTTGTTGTCTCCAAAATCAACGCATTTTTCTTTTCAGCGTAGTGAAATACGTTTCTCTGAACGTCTGACATATAGTTCTGTTTAGTTTAAAACACCACCTCTCTTTGCTTGGAATTTGGATTCTGCCGTCAGTGAACATAAGACTGTTAAGTATAAATAGAAATCAATTTTGATTTAGTTTAAGAAAACGGATTCCATTAAAACCTGTTTATCCATTTGAGGGCCTGCTGAACCTCCCCATTTGTCTATCCTAGATTTTGCCATCAGAGCCTGCACAAAAGAAAGAGAAAAATCCTTGATTTGTGTTATTGAAACCGGGATTGTGTGTGTGTGTGTGAGAGAGAGAGAGAGAGAGGAACCTCTTTGTTCCAATTGGTGCCGACGGTGATGCCAGTAAGGATTAAAGTTTGCAATCCAATTCCAGAAACCATCCCAATCCAAACTCCCTAATCATTCAGAACCGCAACATTTTTGTTAGAATCTGTTAAACGTTAAGTTTTATAGTATTGCTTAAAATGCAGTTCTTTTGCTATTTATCATATTAGCTTACCTTTACACCCATGTCTAGATAGGAACCAAGTAAGTATCCCAGTGGAAGACCGACAATATAGTAACATCCGACGTTCACATAGGCTATCAACCATTGCCAACCAGCTCCTACTGCCACACCTGCAATGTGAAGGCAAAGAGATGTCAGAGAGGAGTAATACGAGAGAGAGCGAGAGGCAGGTAAAGAGAGAGTCAGGTAGAGACCAAAGTAGCTAGAGAGACGATCTAACCTGTTAACACGGGTTGGACACTATTGAGTAGCAATGTGAATGAGAAGATGACTGCAAGGTCAGAGACCACAGCAGCGACTTCAGGACTATTTGTAAAAGGGAGAGCATAAACATTTCTCAGAGCCAAGACAAGGATCATGAAAGCTATGCCAACCACTGCGGCAGACATCACCACAACTATTATAGAGAACTTGGCTGCCCTTGGTCTGCCAGCCCCGAGCTCATTTGAAATTCGCACACTGATTGCAGCATTGAACCCTAAGAATATCATGAATTCCCATCCACTCAGGTTTGTGCTGCCATTGTTTATCACAAACAGTGTTAACACGGATATCCAAATCAAAGTTTTCACACCGTTAAATACAATAGTCATTATGAAATATGAATGACTTACCAGATTGATATTGCAGCCACCGCTATTGTAGCATTCTTTAGTTGACCAGCTACCACAATGAGAAACATCAGATACCAGAATTCAAGACTGCATTGAACATGGAAACCCTTTAAGACCACATAATCTGCTTAGCTAATGTGATTTTAACATGGTTGATCTAAAACTGTGCTTAGCTAATGCGATTTTAACACGGTTGATCTAAAACTGCTATAGAGAAAGAGATATGGCGCGCGAGAGAAAGTGACTGTACCACATCATGATGGCTGAAGCAATGGAGAGTCGAGCGAATGCTCCTAAATCATGAAATGCTCTCCAAGTAAAACCAGTCCAGGCACCAGGACAGTAACCCATAACAACATATGCAAACTGGCCTAAGACTATTATCCACCATGATACATTGAGTGATATAGCTGCACCAGGTAGCCCTAACTGCAACTGTACTATGAGAAGCCAACTTAAGAATATATGAAACAAAAGAGCTATTCCAGATATCCATGCCATCGCCATGACCTTGCTTTGAGACTGTAAGAATTTCTGTAGGGGGAAATTCAGTCCATAAGCAAACAATTGAGGGATCATGTAGAGTGAAAATTTCCCGGCAAGAACTGCAATCTCTTCATTTTGTCCAAAGATCCTCAAAATCGGGGTAGCAAAAACATAAATTGGTAGTACAACCAAACATGTCAACCCAAGGATGACCCATGAACGTTGCATGTAAACGCCTAGCATGTGATACTGTTTTGCTCCAAACGCTTGTCCGCATAGTGTTTCCAATGCACTCCCCATTCCCAGCTAATCAACAAGCATTTTTATAGAATGGTTAGGATTATTAGTAAACGATATATTATAAGTGCCTACACATGCATACACAGATTTACTTAATGAGGGAATTTTCTCACAATAAACCAACCAGCATTTGGGTTTTCTGCAGGTGTTTATTACGGTACACACCAAATGTAGGTTGTACTTTACTACTAGATAAGAAAAAATGGGGTTACGTACCCATCTTGCTCAAAACAATCTGTTTCACATATGAAAAATCCTGTCCTTAAACAATATTCAAATGCTCACAGTCACATGGTCGCTGTGCCAGAAATTAACAAAAATAGCACATTTTCAAAGAGTTTTTCCAAAAATATACCTTCTAAAATTTAATACATAAAACTACCCTTTGATGACTACTATAGACCTTGACCCTTATTATTTTTACAGAAATGCATCAGGGTCTAGACTATGGATTCAAAGGTGTAGACTATAAGGTTGATGGTGCAGACCTTGGTATTGAGGTGTACACCATTTTGATCCTACATGGCGCTTAATATGCACGGCGGTCTAGACCATTCTAAATCTATATGGCGCCTATGTGGCGACCCTTAATTTAGGGTCTACACCTTGGGAAGTAAAGGTCTACACTTTTGAAATTCCAAAAATAGCATTTTTTATAAAGTCTAAACTATGATAAACACAAGGTCTACACTTTGGCAATTCCAAAAATAAACTTTTCGTAAGGTCTAGACTTCAGATACAAAGGTGTAGACCTAATCATCGTGATCAATCTTGATTGACCACAAAAATTTGTACTTAGGGTGTAGACTTTGAGGGCTAAAATCGGTAGACATGGGTATTTCTTTGTATTAATTTTTAGAAGGTATATTTTTGGAAGACACACCCAAATTTTGGGTATTTTTGTGCAATTCGGCCGTCGATGTGTGCTCTAGGTTCTAGTCTTTATAGCGGACAAAATGCAGACAATATCCTGTACGTTTGCCAGAAAAATGAATTATCTGGAGATTTGGTGACAGAAGCTACTTACATAGTGGAGGACCTTTATTTGATGTTCAAATCTCGACGAATCAAAAGCGTTGGAGGTCTGGTTTAACTGTTTAACGTGAAGATAGTGGCTTGGTTCAGCCGTGTCTACAAGTGGTGATCAAAATGATAGTCGCATTTTGTTCTTTGGATTCAATTAATCTTACTTGGAATCCCTATGGATAGAATATTGAATAATTTTGATTTTTACCAACTTAACAACCTCATCCACAGTGCTAATGAAATTTGGCAATTTTAGTCAAGTTTCCTATCGGAATGAAAATGGTACGTTTTTGACAGGACTGCCATCTTAACTTTGCCAAGGATGGTAAGTTCAAATGGCTGTACCAGATCACCCCCAATTGTAATTGAGCTTAGCAGTAGTTTTTTTTTGGCCCCCAAACACAATGGAAAAGGTTGTTAGGAATTGTACGGGTTGGAAAACGAGTATGCCTGACACAAGCATGATATAAGAATTAAAATTGGGTACGCAATGAAACCCAACTTTTATGAATCATGCTCCTTCAGGCTTCAGGTTCAAACTCTTTTTGAGATCTGAGTATCTAATCTATAAGTTGCTAAAAACAAGTTAGATAATGCCAAAATAGACAAACTGCTATTTCAACTTTGCCATGAAGATAACAAAGTGGCTAAAAAGCTATATGTTGGCTATCCCATTTTGGAGGAAATGCCATTTCTAGCTAACATTACTGTGGAGTGTGGAGCCAAATGTGTCATATCAACTATGGGACCATCAACAACTATCGACATTAACTTCCTGGATGCCAGTATCAACAACATTATCCTCTTCTTCTGTTTTTTTTTGTTTGTAAAATAATGTCAACATTATCTACTTCCCAATTAGAACAACTTAAAGTCGGTATATACAGTTGTTCTTAATTAGTTGATTACCACTAAACCATTTTTAACAATTCTACATATCTATGAATATAAACAGAAAGAGGTAGAGAAATACCATGATACCAAAAGCAAGTCCGGCAATGACCATGTTTTCAACGGAGACAGCATCAAGTTCAAGGGTAGTAAGATGACCAGCAAAAACTTGAGTGATGGCTCCAAGAGAGTACTGAGCAACGGTTGTGAATATAGCAGGACCAGCCAATAACCATAGTTTTTTGTTCTCTGTGGCTGATTCTTTTACGAATTGTCCCCAGGTTGTTATCTCATCAATATCTTCTTCTCTTCCATCTCCTTCCACTAACGGATCTCTCAAATCACCATCCATTTTTTCTCTCTTCTCTCTCTTTCTCTCTATCTCTAGCTAGTGAAGAGGACTTGATGAACTCTCTCAGAATCGTTTAGCTAGCTGCTTAAATAGATTGTTACCAATGTGACGAATTAGGAGACGTTGTTGGTGTGACAAACGATCATACGCTACCCACGTCGACAGATGGATAACAGATTTTAAAAATGGGGTTGTATAAGAAACTCAGAATTCCTTTTACATTTTGGAATATCTGTAAACAAAGCATTTCTCATATTTTATGAATCAGCGGGAAAACCGGGCAAGGAGTATTACTGGTTCGCTGGCTCTACACGTCGTCTTTCTACAAGATGTAAGAAAGCTGTACAAGTTAATAGCAAATGGCAGGTAGTTAGTAGTGGTGGTAGTTTTAACTTTTATTATCGAAATTCAAGGGTGACACAATGACATGACATCCATCTAATTTTGTTCAGTAATTGCTGCGTGCGGCTGAGAGTCTGACTGTGACCCATCCCTTGAGAACCAAAATTAGACTTTTTCTCGGGAGGTGCATCATAGTTAGTCCATGCGTCAACCAAGACATAGAGTACGACATTACAGCTACAACATATTTAAATTGGGCCATAAATCATTAACGTACGAACAGATGGTGTGTTTATCGAAAATGCTTCGTATAGCCCGGATTAGTCGCCCGGATTAGTCCCCCGCCTATGTGGCTAGTTTCTATTGGTTGTGGTGGAGTTGGGAGCCCCCCTATAGATCTTGGTTGGTGGGGTTGAGGGGGAATTTGTGGTGCTTGTGAGTGACACCTAAGGGGGAAAAAAAGAGGGCGACTAATCCGGGCGATGGGTAGCAGCTTCGTGTTTATTCGGTCGAATCTTGTGTCATTAAAAGCGAAAATCAATCGATCATGTGTCGGGTATTACTAACCCTAAATCCCTAAATCTTAGGGTAGTTATACTCGTAGCAAAAACGTTGCCTATGTCATGAGTTATACTTATCTCTAGATATAAGAGCTTCTCCAATGGAATGTTTGTGGCGAAAAAAGTCTAAATCTACGTGGGATCCACTTCCATTTTTCTTAAAATCAATCTCCAACCCTCACTTTTATAACAAATATTCCGTGATTTTAGGTAGAGGTTGAGATAGAGGATGTCTTCCCATCCACGTCAGCTTTTTCATAAATAAAAATATATTTTATTTATCAAAGATGATTTTTAGTTCCAAAAATAAAATATATAAGATAAAATCTAAATAAAATATATATAAATCTAAAAATAAATTGAAAATAAAATTACACTTAAGCAAAGTAGAGGGTTTAAACACAGGAGGGTTGGAGATAAAAAAAAAAAATCTCCCCAATTTTTAGGAAAATTAAGGCAAAAAATGATATATGATGTCTATATTTTGTTGCCACATAGGAACCACACACAACGACCATTGGAGAAGCTATAAGTAGTGTCAGGAACACTCTTGGCCAATAACAAGCACAATTAGAGTTCCGGACAATTCTTAGTTCCTAAATCATAGCTACTATGAGGATAAAATGTGGAGATGATTAGAGAAGCGAAAATGGGATCCTCGACCTTAGGGCAAGCACTATGATTGTCAAAAGGAAGATTAACAGATATGCCCCCAACTCAGTGACCGATTTACAACTCAGTCCGTTTTTTTGAGCTATTTGCAAAACTGACCCTCCGTTGATGTGACGTTAGTGAGCCGTTAGTTTTTTTGGAAAAAAACGGAAAAGTCAAAATCTCGTTTTTGACTGAGAAAATGAACGAGAAATTGAGGAGAATTTCTGTTATCGAAATGACCACTACATCTCTTGGTGTGGAAAGACATATTTTGCCTTTTAGTGGAAAACAGGTGTCGGAAAATAGATATGATGGACGGCAGCGATTGATTAATCGCGCGTGTATTCAACACGTGTTGACAGCTGTTCTGCACAATCTATGAATGGATATCTCGATGAAATCTTGACAGTGGAGAATAGATCGCGCATCTGCAACTCTGTAAAAGTCGCTTTCCTCCCTTTTGTCTGGTTCGAAGTTAGCCATTTCTTTTGTACTTTGTTTGCAGCAGCTCTGCGATTTTTATCTCTTTCTCCCCTTACTCTCTCTATTTCACACTACTAAAGCACAAGGGTTTTAGTAGTAGGGTGATTAACAGAGTGTTAGGTGGTTGAAGGTTTAGGGTTCTTGAAAGACAAAATTTTCTTAAAAACTCTTTGGTCTGGTTCTTCCATGGCTCTTACGAGGTATATTTTCTAAAACCCTAACTTTGTTTCTTCAATTGCTTTCTGTTATTGTAATTTCTTTCCTCAATTTATGATTTTCAAAGGCATTTTTCAAAATTATTCATTCCAAGTCTATGTGAGATGATTCAAAGAACCAATCCTGTTTCAATTACTCATTACACATTTTCAAAGAAAGATAACAAGTTCGAGTCACCGATGATTGCATTTGATGCACCATTGCAAGGATGGAAAGCTGCAGGAA
>JAJJMA010049081.1:0-10219 GCA_023529015.1 Papaver nudicaule | reverse complement strand
TCTTCTAGTATCTTCTAGATACTTGCTAGTCATAGGACTCTTAGATATTCCCGTATCATGGCTCCCCTTTTTAGGAAAGCTGAAACTCCTGTGAAGCTGAAAATTTCAATTGAGGAAACTCTGCCTCACCCTGTTCCTTGTTAAACCATTTGGTTTTATTAAACATTTGCCCTGCACGTCCAATACGAAACATAATACGATCACCTTGCTTTGCATATGTCACCTTTGTGTCTACCATGCAATCTTTTTTGAAAACTTCTTCTTGTTTAACCCACAAGTCTTTTACATGTGGTAACCTCAATTCTTGGTCTTCTTTAGAGCCAGCATATAACAACCTCTGGTCCAAGCTAAATATTGAACCCAGCCGAACCCAGCCAAGCAATCATCCAAACTCTTCTTCTTGTTTTACGTAACTTCTGACTTCTGGTCAAGTAATATGATATATACTGTCTACTATTCATACAAACAGCTGCATTCGAAACTGTTACCCGAACAAGCTTATCATCTTTTCTAGTCTCTAACTGTTCCTTCGTGTGAAACATTACTTGAAACACTTTTGATGGTTGAATAATGAGTTTAACCTGATGTGACCACTTAATGAAATCACTCCGTTCAACTACTTGAACTGTCATCAAACCGCAACCATCTCCTTTATCTCTCTGGGTATTTCCATCAGCATTAACAATAACAGATTCATCATCGTCGTTATCATCATCATCATCATCATCATCATCTTGTTTTGATCTTCCTCGATCGAAAACAAAAGTCATACGTTGAACTCCTTGTAGTGCCAAACCTCCATTAGCACCACAGTTCATAGAAACTTCAACTATTCTTTCCTCGGAAGAACCATCAGGAACCTTAGCAATATCCATTACCCAACTCAACGTTCCTAATAAACCTTCTTCTTTCTTTCTCTTTTTACTAAACACGCCTATGTCACAGCCGCCGATCCTGCTAAGGACATCTGTGGCTTCAAGAACATTGAACAATCTGTCCTTAAACTCCTCCAGACTAACTTCACGCTATTCTTTCTTTCCTCCATGAAGAACTGTTACACGATAACAGTTCGTATCCAAAATCTTGGGAACAAAAACAGTAGATTTTTTTTTATTTGTGAACTGGATTTTCATATCAAATGCATCGCGACGACGATCAGCCTCTTGTTCTTTCCGCTGTTTCTCAACTTCTGCTGCAATGACGTCTGTGTTAATGTTCCTATTTACTAATGGATCTCCCTCCATTCTAACAAGGCAATTTCCCTTGTCGTTATTGAGCCAATGATCTGTTCTTCCTGTCCCGATAATCCTTTGAAGTGGATTGATCTCTTCTTCAACACACTTATATCCCCACAATTCTAAGCTCTTGCGTCCTAGCTCCGTGACACCATTGGTACGTCTAGTGACCCAAAGAAAAATAAGACCAGTTGTCTTCTTTCCATGAGTTGACCAATTACCGGGGCAAAGCCAGCCGATTATAAATCCGCAATGACATGCCATATCCAGACACCCTTCGTTATTCTCAACTGTTTGTCTGCACGTATTGCAATCTGCTGGACGATGGACATCCTCACAATCCCCGCAAAAGCGATGTCCGCAACAGCAAGCAACTTTATAACTTGAACTCCTGGTAACGAATTCAACAGAAATCCCACAGTCTGTACGAGAGCTGTGTTTGGCCCTTTTCTCATCACCGTCGTATGTACGAGAATACTTCTTCCTGTCTTCTTTATGAACAGGTTTATTAACCTTGTCTTCACCACTTGAAGCAGTACTGTCTTCAGCTCCAAAAGATGTAATTTGAGAAATACACACTACAACAGTTCCCTTTCTGATGAACTCTAACTCCATCACTATCTTGGTGATATAATCCTCGTCCTTAGACCTTGCTAACGTGAGATCAATCACCACCATCTTTTGTTTCGACCTTCCTCGATCGAAAACAGACACTACGCCACAGGGCCTAGATTGTAACGTTTTTTTTTTGCATCTGCAACGTTTTTTGACGTTGCGCACGTGGCAACGTCAAATAACGTTGCGCAATTTTTTTTTAACGTTGCTCCAATTAGGAATTATTAAAATTAATTAAGCAACGTTATTAACGTTGCCAATACCGTTGCGCCTTCAAGGGCTTAAATGTCTTTTTACTAGAAAATTAGATTTTCCGGATATTTATTTCGTTTTATCCCTTTATCTTCTTTCGCATCTGCCTCTACTCTGCCTCTCATCTTATTTCTCCTTTTTTTTTCTTTCTTTCTGCAGAAACCAGAGAAAGGAATTGGCTTATGTTGGCTTGGGGTTTCGAAAATGAGTTTCGATTGGCTTTCTTTAGTTGTATTGATTTCTTAGGTTTCGAAAATGGGTCGATTGGCTTTCTGCAGAAACCCCTACTGTTCTTCATCTCATCTTCTTCAACCCTGAATCCACAAATCCAACACCTCTTATGAATCAAAAACTAAACCCAACCCACTTCTCAAAATCGAAATCATATCCAAAAGAGAAACCCCTCTTTAATTTCTAACCTAGATCTAGTGGATTGGCTTCTGAAATCAAAAGATTTCGTCTTTTAGGTTGATTTTGTTGAAATTTGGTTCGGATTCAATCTTGTTTGGTATGTTGTAGGGTTAATTGCAGCAAAGTTTGCTTTGGTTGGCTTATTTATATGTTGATTTTGTTGTTGGAATTTTAATTTTAGGGTTCTGGTTTGTTTTTAGGTTTTAGCGAAATTGGATCTTACTGGTTTGATTTTATTTCTTGGCGTTTGATTTTAGGGTTTACTGAGGCTGTTTGTAGTGAGAAATTAGGGTTTGTTATGTTGAGATTTGATTCATGGATTCATTTTATTGTTAGGTTATAGGGTTAATTGTTATTATTGAAAACAACATTGGGTGTCTATACAGTTGTGTTTTGAGTTTATGTGATATTTTTGAGTTATGTGAATAAAGATTTGATGTTAATTGCTGTTATTTTCTGTAGGAATTGTCCTAGTGCTATTAAATGTGGTGGGTAATGTCCAAACCAGTAGGAATAGGAATCATTATATTGGTTTCACTTGTAATTTACTGAGTTTTGTTCCTTTACAGATGATGCAAACAAAGACGACTGTGCACCCAGAAATACAAATTGGTCATGTTCCAGGTTGGTTGGTTGATTGAGCTATTTGTTCTGTATCACCCTTGTGCTCCAGTACCAGTTTTTATGATCACAAGAGGTCGTTTGGTTTCTGCTTATCAATTTTATTGGATTCTGCTTCATTATTTTCAGTCAGGTGTTGATATTGGTCAGCAGTTTGGAACACGGGTAGAAATTGTTGCTACTGGTTTACATGGTAACTGGAGCAGTGAAATTGACTGCATGTGAACGTCGTATGCGAATATGGTGATGCATATAGTGTTTTGCTATTTTGTTTTTCTCTTTGTGTTGTGTAATGGATGTTGGTGGGAGCTTTTTGTGGTTTATATCCTGGTTATGGTGTTTCAATGGTTTATTGGTTTTACTTCGTTAAATTTAACTTTCTTTTTTCTGTCTGCAGGATAAGTATAAAAGCTGCACTTATCCGCTTGCAGTATCCATTGTTATATCATGGCAGTATGAAGATGTCGTCGATAATGGATATGATGTAGTTTATAGTAGTCAAGGTGGCACTAATTTCAAGGGTAATCTCAGGGGTGGGTATCTGGCGCTTAAGGTGCGTAGCTTAAAATTAGATATATCTTTTATTGAATGTTCTTTTATGTTGTTCTCGTATGACATAGACGGATAGAACTTTTTCTACATGTGTCATTTGTTATCAGATTTTCGCAGTTTCTATTATAACCGAATCAGTTCTACAAGGTTATAGTGTTAATCTGTCTGAATTAAGAGTGTTAATTGTGTTGGTTGTCCATTGGCAGAATAATGTTGACCAACATATCCCTGTGAGACTAATTCGTTCGCATATATCAAAAGAAAGAGATAGCATGCAGAGATGGTTTAACACATATGATGGCCTGTACAAGGTTCGTATATAATAGCCACTTCGAACTTTTGAAGCTTATATGATGTTCCACAATCTGCTTTGTTGACTTTATCCAATTATGAATGTCTGTAATCCTTATGAATTGTTAGTATATTACTGTCTCTGCAGGTTGTTAGATACTGGGCAGAGAAATGTACTTCTGGATTTACTGTTTTTAAGTTTGGCCTGAAACGTCTTGGAGGGCAGCCTCCTTACGGAGAATAAGGAATAGGAATGAGTGATAGAGCACTTAGTTAACATGTACCCTGTAAAGTATTTGCTTACTTTTGCTTGGTTTAAAATGATTTGACGACTTTGCATATCTTAAGGTCTAGAGATGTATCTTTATTGCTGACATCAGATATGTATTAAACGTTTCCTTGTATTTACTCACAGAAGAAACTCCGGTCAGTTTCGTGTACTCAAGGACTACGAAAGCAGAATAGAAAGCCATGCCAACGCTCAGTTTCGTTAACTGAGCGGATGCAGACCAGTCAGTTCCAAGAACTGTAAGGCTGCTAAGGCCAAGGATGGCAACCGCTCGGTTCCGCTAACTAACGGTAAGGAAAATCTGAGCCTCCTGTTTTCTAAAATCCTTAGGCTTTTTTTTTCTTTCGTTCTCTTTTGAAATCAAAATGTACATCATATTCTTTCATTTTATCTCTTTGCATAAGATCCTTGCTAACTTGAGCTTCGGATTTGTTTTGCAGTTCTCACCTTCTTATTCTCATGACAAATTCAACTAAGTGAGTTGCTAGAACAGAATGCCGGTGCCTGTAACAGTCAACAAAATTGCACAAGCTGCATCAACAACAATAAGGCCAAAATAGCATTGTGACTATTCCTACTTACTTTACTCTCTTTCTCTGTTAAACAAAAACTTTGGTGGTTTCTCTCTTTCATTTGTCTGCTGCTATCTTTCTCTACCAATGATTCTTCTTATTCTGTTTGTTTCTTTTCAGTAGAGAAGAGTCGATGCTTCAAAAGTTAGCAAACCCTTGGTTCAGGGTTGTGCGTGCATCTTATGTTTTCATGGGATCCTACATTTAGTGCAACCTAACAATTTAAGCTTTTTGGAAGTCTGACTTTATTTATCTTTTGTATAGATTTTTGTATTTGTATATGTATTTGTATTTATATTTGTAATACATTTTTTTAATTTAAATACAGAATTTATTTATTTTGTAATTTTATTTTATTTTATTCTAATTAAAAAATAAGCAAATTCTGCAACGTTACTTACGTTGCTTTAAATAAAAAAGTGCAACGGAAGATGCAACGTAACTTCCGTTGCTTTAATTAATTAGAGCAACGTTAATAGACGTCACGAAAAATTTGTAACGCCGTATTTGCAACGCTAATAGACGTTGCTTTAATTCTGCGCAACGTCTATAAGCGTTACAAACAGGCCCCTGTGGCGTAGTGAGAGAACACCTTTTCCTTCTTGTTATCAATTGCACACACCTCTCGATGGATACAACTTAAGTCATCAGTTGTTCCTTTATTAAGCAAAGGTTTAATGGCTATATCAGGGGGTACTCGTTCCCTGTTAGTAACAAGATTATCTTGTTTCTGAGTTCCAATAACCTTAGTTACCTCGTCAATCTTTGGTGCGTTCTGTACCGTCAGTCCTCCTCTCAGTTTGACACTAACTGTACCTTTCCTCTTCGCTTGATTCTCAGCCATATTGGGCTCCTCGATCATCTCACAGACTGCTACTTCTTTATTACAGAGTGACTTCTCTGTTACAGTAACATTCTTGTCGTCTGAATTCGGCGAAGTAACAAGTTTCTCATCTCCTGACTCCATAAGAACATAGTCTAGACTATTTTCCAAATTAACTGTCTTTGAAGAGTTTGTGCTAAACTCAACTTCAATGGGAGAGTCTGAAACGATTTCTTTTTGCAAGCCATCTGAACTTTTCTGGATGCCACTTTCCCCAGAAGTGTCGCTCGTAACCGGTTTCTCGGATATTCCAGTAATGGATTCTTCCGCTCCTGTAGAAATCAATTCTGGCTTCTCTTTCTCTGCCACTTTTGGTTCATCTTCTTCTGCCACTTCTTCTTCCTTTGACTCTATAACCTTTATGGTTTTGGTTTTGGAATTGTTCTTCTTAGACAATTCCTTGAGTTCCGTTAAGATCTGTAGTTGGAACTCTAGTGTCGCAATCTTCTCTTTAGGTGGTAAACCTTTATATTCTTCTGTTTCCAAATCCTGTAATTGTAACTCTAGTTTCGCGATCCTGTTTTCTTTTGTTAGCTTAGATGTAAAATTGTTGTCTTCTTCTTTACCCATGGTCGGTATCTTCTTTCTTCCTTGTTTGTAAACTCTTCTCTTGATCGTTCGTTCTGAAGTCGTGTTAAGACCATGCACCACAATAATCCCGTAGGCGTCAGAACACGGCTCTGATACCAATTGATACGAAATCGATCAGGCACATATCACTACACCATATTTGGCTGGATGCAACAGCCAGTTTCAGTTGCGTAGTGGACTCGCAACACCAGCAAGCCGTTGCTAAACACGGTGTTTCTAAATTTAGCAACGGTAATGTTGCCGTTGCTTAATTTTATTAGCAACAGTTTAGCAACGGTTGGAGTTATGTTGCTACAATTTTTGCTCGCAACAGTGCTCAAACTGTTGCTAATTTTTACCAAAAGTCAAAAAAAAATAACCAGGTCAAAGAAGACCGACCTTGACTTTGACCTAGTCAGTCTTTCACTTGGTCAGACAAAGGTCAGTCTTGCTTGACCTGGTCAAAACAGTGATTCCCCAACAAATATTATTTCCCTGAGCCACACAGAATTACCTACAACCAATCTTATTCTTACTTGTACTGTCCTTACAAATTCATGCATACACATTAATTCTTACAAACGTTTATGACAGAAATGAACATAATATTTTCAGGAGATGACATACAGGCCATACAGATTACAGACTAATAAAAAACGGTGAATGCTTAACCTCCAACAGCCAGACAACATACGCTCTATGTCCTCTGGGATGGCCTTGTGTGGGACTCCTTGTATGAACACCTGACACAAGAAACATACACTGGATTCAGTTTCACCTTTCATGCTTGTTACAGAACTAAGATGAGTAGAAAACTAAATAAATTACCTGCTATTAGTTTCAAACGGACACTCACTCAATATCTTTCCATATTTATAGAACACTAAATAATGCCATCTTAGTCATCAGCAAAAATTCCCTGCTTAACGATATCCTAAACTAATCATTTGAAAAGTTGTATATCCTATCACCAGTTTGCTATAACCGAAAATCAAGAGACGGGCTTGTTTAGAGAAACATACAGTCACTAGTAGGTATATCTGCAGGCAATTCAAAGACATAGTATATATATATACTTTTCAATAGGATTTAACTACCACAATGGATTACTTTTCAATAAGACCACCAAATGAATTCATGTGGTGTTATCTAGAAATTAGTTACTCCCTTGAATCAAGACACCGCAGTTCCCATCGGCTACATAAAAAAAAATCATGCCGCAGACTTTGCAAATGCAACAAACTCAATCCAGGTAGTAGTATTTGGACTTTGCAAATGATACAAAACAATAACCAAAAGAAGATATAATATTCTCTCATCCTTCCATGTCCAAAATGCATGGTGAAAACCATCCAATCATAAAGAATACAAAACAATAACCAAAAGAAGAAAGCAACTCACAATCTGAAGCTTAATGGTCTTCCCATCCTGTTCCACTGTCCGGATTTTCTACAAAGCAAAACACATAACATTACAAATTCTGCACATACACACAACTCAAAGTGCAATGCAAATACTAGTTTTCAAAAGTTTTACTACCTAAACAGCAAAGAGGCGCACACGGCCACAAACCGTCAAACCCTCGCCTTCTATACTACCACAAAGTGATAATGATAGTAGTAGAGGATTTGGCCGGGTGGCCGCGAACAACAATTTGCTGTTACTTACTACCTAAGCAGCAAAAAGGCGCACTCCTTGTACCCACAAACCTTCTTCTTCTTCTTCTTTACCAGCAAGTGATAAAAAAAAAGCAAGAAGAAGGTTTGAGTGTTGAGGAGCACGCGACAATTTGCTGCTACTACTTCTTTACTACCACCAAGTACTAATGAAAGAAGTAGAATCACTTCAACATACACACATGAACAGGAAACAGCCAATAACCTAAAATGATGAGGCAAGAAACTTACCCATGGGCTCAGAGATCAAGATATCTGCCTTCTCAGGTGAAGCCGAGGAAGGCTTATATTCCACACCGTGAAGCAAACATGCTTCCCCACACAGTAAAAGACTTTCTTCATGTGTACAATGTTTTTCTCCAATGATATCTGCTATAAAAGCCTGGTATCCTTGCACCTGTAGTTCTCTCCAGACATCTTCCTTATACTTGGGCAGTTTTTTTTCATCGACCTCCGCTTGAGCCATAATTACCTGTAATTAAGAGGGAGGAAGACATAAGCACATTGCAGACTCAAAAACCTTGAACAAGTTACTATACTAGTTAAGATGCAGACTCCATCAGTTTAAGATGGTATACAAGTTACTCTATTCTATAGATGGCTTAATTTTTCATTCATTGGATACCAAATCCTCAACACTCAACATCTATATTAATATATCTCCACATAACTAAAACTAAGATAACATCCTCAGGACAAGTTATGTACAATATTGAAGTCGGTCTTTATTATGTTCCTCACTACAAGTTTAAGTGGCTAGCACATAGCTAAAGCTTACTATACAAAAAATAGTTAAGACTCTAATCAACAATCAATAGATGGTTGTAATCCAACCCTTATCAACAGTACATGGCATATTTGAATTACCCTACAATAGCAACATAACAATAAAAAAACACTCAATGTCCTGTGGTAGGGTGGCCGAATCCCTGAATACGACCATTTTCATTCTTTAGAGAACGAAGCAGAAGGTTCACCACAGGACATTATGTTGTTACACCCAAATCATCAAAACTAAGCCAATACAAAAATCATTATATGCTGCTATACAAGTTACTCTGCTATACAAAATGTCAAATAAATCTACTATCATACCAAATCACAGAAACTAAGCCAATACCAAATCACAGAAACTAAGCCAATACCAAATCTCTTAAAAAATTAACCTAATTTCAGTTTCATAAAAACCAACCCATAAATTTAAATTAACTGAATACTAAACCCAATTTCAGTTTCATAACACCAACATGCAAATCAAATACTTACAGAGTAATTCCAACAGCAGCAAATAAACCCTAATTTCACAACAACAGCAGCAGTACCTACAGAACAAGCAGAAACCATCAATCTTCTCTTAAATTCTGCCATTTCTTTAAATACCCAAACACCCAAATCGTATTTCAACAACACATCAAATTTTGTGATACCCAAACACCCAAATCATAAAATTAAGCAAATAACTAACATAATTTCAGTTTCATATACCCATCAGACGAATCTTAAAATAAGCAAAACTAAACCTAATTTCAATTTCATAGAACCAACACACGAATCAAAATTAGGCAAATACCCAAATCATAATTTAAGATTCAGATTCATACTTACAGCAGCAGAAGAACCCTAATTTGAAAACAACAACAGTACCTACACAAAGAAAAAAAAAACCATCAATCTTCTCTTTAAAAACTGAAACGGAATCCGAAACCCTAACTTTAAAAAACAAACTTACAACAGCAGAACCCTAATTTCTATAAGGTAATAACAACAACAGCAGTTTAACTTCTCTAATCTTCTCTTCTCACAGCAGATGAACCCTAATTTCACTTTTAAAAACAGCAGCAACAACAACCCTAGTTTTCGCAGCAGCAGAGAAGCAAGAGAAAGAAAAAAAAAGATAGAATGAAAAACCTAAGTGAGTTTCCTCTCTTTTATACCCTCGATAATTTTTTTTGGGTACACAGAATACCCATAGCTAAATCTGAGGGGTGCGAAAAATACCAAAAGTGTTACCGTGCACACACACGGTTCACACACTTAAAACCAAACTGTTGCCAAGTAGCAACAGAAAACCAACAGTTGCGTAGCTAGCAACATCAAGCTCGCCGTTGCTAAATTTTAGCAACATACCAAATACAGTTGCGATGTCGCAACAGCTACATTGCCGTTGCTAATTTTTGTTGCATTCTGCCAAATATGGTGTAGTGTATTGATAATAATACGTTGAGACAATATCGATAAAAGAAATACGACAA
>JAJJMA010049077.1:0-10546 GCA_023529015.1 Papaver nudicaule | reverse complement strand
CTAAAACTGACAACTAGCTTGACATACCAACGCTAGTGGGTTTGACCGGACAATGCCCTAACAATATTGTATACCAACTATTACTCAGTTTTTCTTCTCTTACAACAGTAGTTACCTAAGAAACTATTTTTTCTGGGAAAGATAGGGGGAGGGTATAGGTATAACAAAATTTGCATAATCTTAAAATTTTCGTGTTAACCAGATAGTAACTAACATAACTAACTAATGGGGGTACCGTTAGTATTTATTGGGGGTGTATAGAGGAATACCCTATTAAAAATACTTTTTTAATTGCTAAACTACTCCCAAATATTTGGTGTCAAATTTTGTGATTAGTGTTAATAAAAATGATTAGTGTCAATGATTTAGGTTAAATCTACACATCAAGGATAAATTTGCCTAAACAAAAGACCGTTGCGATTTCACCAAGTGTGAGATCCAAGGGTTGTGGTTGTATAGGGTCCCTCATCTCCCATTAAACCACTTAAATGGTTATTGGACCACTCCATAATTGCCCGTTAAAAACCACGTTATGTTTATGCATTGTATTAATTATTGTGTCATTAATTTCTATAACCAATAATTCAATAATTAATCATTATATTTGTCTTATTAATTAATTTAATAAATATTTCTTTTCATTAGATGATATTTTTGATAGGAATTATATCAATAGACATTGGTGGTGATTGTGGTGGTGTGGGACAGCAGTGGTGCAAACAGTGGTGGTTGTTTGTGGGGTGGTGGAGGCGGTAAGTTTTAATGGTGGTGGAAGAAGTAGCGGTAATGGCGGTTTTTGTGGTGGTGAATGTTGGCGAGTAATGGTGCACAATATTAATTTTGTGTCTTTACACCACGGGTAACACTGTATTGCGGAAGATGTGTTTCATCGTTTTTAACACAATTGATAAAGATGGGTAGCAATTATTTTGTGCTGATACAAATTATATAGGGAAAAAATGATCATGACCATTGGAACACTCAAATCGTACCCTTGCTATCTTGGGTACCCGCCCATATAAATCATAGTATTTACTGTCAAAGTAAAATCAATTGTAATACAAAAGAAAATATACAGTAACAATTAAAAATATAATGGAACATACTAATTGTTCTTTTTTATTGATGGCAACAAAATGGGTACTAGCATACCTGTGTGCTTTGTTCAGAGGAAAAGACATAACTGGAGGTATGTTTATCAGAGTCTTATATAACTCAAAAACAATGTATCAAATTAATAAGATACAATCTAACACGTCTTTTTTCTAAAAAGTAAAAGGTTCTGCAGGATCAAACGCCACAGCTGGATTCAGGTCTCCCGAACAGAAACCAAAGAAAATAGTAAAGGAATTGTCAGAAAACCTGGGAAAATTGGAGATCAGGTAATATTGTTTAGTATGAAACACACTGACAAAGTAGAGTGTCATATAACAGACAACATATAAATTACAATTTTGATCCGGGATGGCCGCATATTCACCACATTCGCCAAAATCGAAGGTTTGGAGACCAATGGTATTGCATGTCATGCTCATCATGTAACACATAATTCAAGGGAGATCACAAAATAAAATTGAAGTGTAAGGCATGCAAACGATAGGGAAAACCAATACAAAGGTTACTAACAACCATTTCACCGATATTACTATAATTCTAACAAATAAATCATTTTCAAGAATATGACTAAAATTAAAACATTCAAATACAGAATGCAAATTCGGATAGAAATAGAAGACAACACTGGATCAACGGGGGTGAATTTCTTTTGACAGAAAATAATTCATCAACGAGCATGCGGTGTGTAATGATGACACTCAACCTAAAGGTGGAAATAACAAACAAATAATATAAAGGCCTAGTGGCCAATAAACATCTCGGATTATAATGCATCTACGGATGCGATATGTGATTGGATTGTGAAAATAAAAAGGTTTGTTATAGATTGTTTCATGTTAGTAGGTGTGTCTTATGGTATCAGAAATGTTGAAACATTAGTAGGTGTGTTATGTGTCCTGTGTAGTTGCTAGAAATACCAAACAACCACACCCAAGTAACTAAGACACTAGTAGAGGAAGATGAAGATAATACTGTCTTTCTTATTGCTATGAATGGTTGCTGATCCCCTTCTAATGGCGAAGGGTCTCTTATTTATAGGGACCACTGAGGACACTCCCTTAGTGATCTAGTAGTATTGTGCTAGACCATTGTCTTTTCTCACTATGTCGGTTATAGTTCCCTCCCTCCGTTGTGCGGATGGGTAGGGATCCGATTCGTGGACAACCTATACATTTATAGGAAGGCGGAGGCTAATCTCTCCGCCTACTTATTCTACGCATAGCAGAGGACATTCCCCCTCTGCTACGTCTCCTATGCCTTTAGGGTATTGCGCTGGGTCTTAGGGTACATATGAAATATGGCACCCAAAATCTGCCCTTTTTTTATGAAGCTCGAGATGATTAGTTGGTGGAGGTTATGCCGAACTTCTGATACTTGCGCGGATGCTTCTGACTTCTATTGATGCTTGCTGTCAAAGGTTAGTTTTAAAAACCAGATCTGAGGCACTGAGGTTTCAGGCCACTCTCTAGTGGATAAAAGTGGATCCCCAAGGAAAAAGTTTGCTTGAAGCAACCAATTTCAAGGAAACGAGAAACTAATCAAATCTTATATAGTAAGCAGACTTCGTGTATATTTCACTAATGTAGTATTTCAAAAATTAGAGTTTGCAATTTCAAACGGATCCCACTCCGTATAGTTTAAAAACAACTTCAAACGGAGGATTCACGAACTTCATGAGATAGATTCGATACCATTTGTCCCTTGCAATGGTTTGCTTGCAAATCACTTGTTGGATATGGGTGTATCTAAAGGAGTACTCTTGAGCAAGAGTCCAGTGGATTACAGCTGAGGGCGTCTCACACGTCTAAGTCCTGGTTAAGCCCAGAACTTCTAGCGGGTCCTAGTTAAACCTAATCTGAAGGTCGGACGGTTCGTGAACCGTACGCGAAACATAAACTCTGGAAATCTCCTGAGTTCCAAAGTGCTATTTAAGTTCGTGTACCTACACAAACCTCTAAATCGGTGCTTTTGGTTGTTATTCAGATTTGTGAATATTCTTCCAGAATTCACTTGGGTTAAACTCTGAACTCCTTTATCTCTTAGTTGGACTTGGATTATCATGAAATATCTTTTGTGGTCCATCTAACGGTTCTCAATGTGTCAATAAGATAAAGATTATCTCTAGTCTGTTGGATGTCAACTTCATTTCTCAAAGAAAAACAACTATCACTATGATTCAGATTCAGGAATCACTTTCTATGATGAAGGATGCTATAAAACCTATCTTACCATCAAGGATAGAGCTCTTATTGTAGAAAGAAAACTGGTGAATAGTACAAAGTTTAAAGGTGTGGTACAATATGCAAAAGCCTTTAATCTAGGTAGCATATTTGATGGTCATGGAGAAGCATATGAGGAAACTGTCAAAGAATTCTATGCCAACATTCATGGATTCAATGACGACAACCCATGCTTTAAAACAATGGTTGGGAAAACAGTGATGGATATAAACTGTAATCTTATCGAATCTATTACAGGTCTGTCCAACAGAGGTATTATCCTACCTAGATCTGGGAATATGAGACCAACCACTGAAAAGATCTCCATGGAATTGATAGGTCGAGAAATTTCATGGACTGGGAAATTTCCAACAGAAGATCTATCTATAGAGTTGAAAGCATTTGGAAAACTGGGTGTTACTAACCTATGTCCTTCCATGATGGTCAACTCATTGTGGAGTCATGACTTTGCAGAATTGGTTTACTATTTGAAGAGCAGACAACGAGTCAACTTGTGTAATATGATTGTATTTTACATGAGGGAAATGACTGGTAATGGCAAGAACCTTGGGTTTCCATGTCTCATGGGAAGGATCTGTGATCATTACAATGTTAAACCCACAGGTAAATTGTCTAGTCGTCCACAGTCACTCAGTGACAGCTCTATTTGCACAATGTTGACTAATGTGAACAAACGCAAGAATAGTATTAACCAGGGTGATGGAGAATCAAGTCATTCTGCAAAGGTAGAAAGCAACAACAATGAAGTTGTGAGTTTACTCCACACCATTGTCAATGTACTGGGCGGTGTTCAATCTGGACGAGGTCCCGAGGTTTTTCTACAGGTCGTAGTTTCCTCGTTAAAAAAATCTCTGGTGTCTTGTGTGCTTTACTTTCCGCATTATATTCTCTGATTATATAATTAAAGCAAACACAAGAAGTACGTTATTCCTAACCTGACGTTAATTCCCAATCTTGAACAAAGATTTACAAGGACTTGTCTTTGTAGGAATTGATCACTTGTGATCACAACTCAGGTTACACAGATCTGGATATTGATTTTTGATATCGTCCAGATCTGACCATAAGTCTCCCGAGCCCAAACGAAAAGTTGGTTGTATTTCGGTACCCCTGCTTTTTAAATTGGTATCAGATCCGGTGAACACCGTTTGAAGATTCGATACCATTTGTCCATTGCAATGGTTTGCTTGCAAAAAACAAAAATTAGAGTCTGCTTACTATATAAGATATTTCATGATAATACAAGTCCAACTAAGAGATAAAGGAGTTCAGAGTTTAACCCAAGTGAAATTCTGGAAGAATATTCACAAATCTGAATAACAGCCAAAAGCACCGATTTAGAGGTTTGTGTAGGTACACGAACTTAAATAGCACTTTGGAACTCAGGAGATTTCCAGAGTTTATGTTTCGCGTACGGTTCACGAACCGTCCGACCTTCAGATTAGGTTTAACTAGGACCCGCTGGAAGTTCTGGGCTTAACCAGGACTTAGACGTGTGAGACGCCCTCAGCTGTAATCCACTGGACTCTTGCTCAAGAGTACTCCTTTAGATTCACCCATATCCAACAAGTGATTTGCAACCAAACCATTACAATGGACAAATGGTATCAAATCTATCTCATACATTCTTGTAACCATAGTATTTGCGGGAACAAACACTAGTCATGACACATGGTCATGTAGCCAAGAACACGATCTCAATCGCTATTATAACACTACCAAAGTAGCCGACTATTTCGAAAGATAGAGAAAGTAGAATAGAATAATTTCCATAAAAGTCATAACTCCTACTAACCTTTTGTCGATGAAGAATAATTGATGTCTTCTTTGTCTTCACAGTCTTCGTCTTCAAGGTCTCTATTACTTAGTCTGTATCCCAATTCCGAAATCTAAACTCTAGTAGGCTAAATCAAGAATTGTGTTTTGACACCTAAAACTGACAACTAGCTTGACATACCAACGCTAGTGGGTTTGACCGGACAATGCCCTAACACCAACTACTCGATTTAAATGCTCCCGGCGTTACAATTTAGGAAACAAAACGGTCAAAATAGGTTTTCCTTGATCTTCACACCTCTTAAAAACTCCGACTCACCTGAGCAGTTATATCCCTTTCATTTACTCCTGTCACTTTATTACCTTTCATAGTAGTAACCGTCAATCACCATCAGAAGCAATACAGTCAGCCATCAATAGTTCATTCTTTCCATAAAACAAGCGTGCATGATCATGAGGAGTTACGATATTCGAAAAACTAAGATTTCCTTCAGAAGAAAAATCCATTAAGTCACCAGAAACAATAAAGACGACGACACCTTCGAAATTACCACTAAGGATCACCTACGAAGATGGAAGCATAAATGGGATTGCGAACGGAGAAAAATTCACACAGAAGAACCGATAGAAGCCACGAAGTTTATAAGCTACACCAACAATCAACCAGGACAACGAAGACGAAGGTACACCAGAATTCATCAGCACCAGCAAAGACAAAGATACGACCAACAAAGACAAGGACGAACTAGGGATGATCAAAACCAGAGGCGAAGGCTTCACCAGTCCAGCAAGCGACACATAATGATAACACAAGCAGTAATAAAGATGAAACCCCGTGCATTTCCACAAGGTGATCCGAAAAGCATAGCGAAGCCTCTCTTAGGGAAAAAGCTCGTTACCAGAAAAAGACAATAAAGCGGGATATTTTCTTACAACAGAACGAAGTTCCAAGGCACAAGATAAATGCATACCTTAACTATAGATGCATAACTTCTCCATGACGCAGATGATTTAATACTCGACAACGCAACAACATACTTCACAAAAGGGGCAACAAGTCACCCACCAACGAAGGAAGCAAAGTATAACCAAGGGTCATACTCGCAAAAATAAACATGAAGATTAAGACACCAAAGGTTAGGAAAGAGTTGCATGCACCGCTATAACTAGGAAATCCAAAGAAAGTTACACCAGCCACAACAAGGAAAATACTCACAGGGCAGACTAGGAAAACCCGGCACAACTTTAGAAGTAGGGTTACGCTTCTCACATCAGCATAAATATCTTTGTCTGTAGTAAGCTTCACGAGACTCGCTTTCGAAGACAAAGAGGGGAAAATACTACATCAACAAACATACAAAGAGAACACCCTGAAGGCGTATGAAACCCAAGAGAAAACAATACCTCTGGCCCCATGGAAGATAAGACAATTCTAAAGCAAAAACTGCGATACCCAGACAAAAAGGAAGATTACATCGATTTAACAAGGAAGGTTGGCACAAACGATTACACTGCTCATACCCCAGAGGAAACAAAACTGACATTTCAACCGAAGTTATTATCCCTAGAATGAAGACCGAAGATAAGATAAGCGAAGAAAAGAGCGACATTTCAAAAAATGGAAGATTATTAACAAAGAATTACTGACGAATATAACGAGAAGACATTGTTCACAACAGAGAAGTTCGTGATGAAGTTGACACTACCGTAACAAAAGAAGAAAGAACGAGGGGAACCTACCCCAATAAGTGAAGGATCATATGTCATATCGGAGAAACATGAAAGGAGACGCCCTACAACACCCATGGGGGAAGGAGGATTCAAAGTTAACATTTTAAACGAAGGATGATACTTGCCCACATATCTATGGATCATCTTGGAAAGTTACAAGTTTCAAATTTTACAGCGACGTAAGCGCAACAGAATAATTGCCAGCAGCCTAAGCGCAACAAAATAATCGCCATGACAGGAGCATACCTGCTGATCACAGGTCATCTCTAGGATCCTCGTACAGGGATACGAGGCAGAAAGTAAGAATCCCGGCGATAGAGATACTCAGACATCGTACACTACGGGAAAGCCTATTTCCCGGATTAATATCCTAGATTCCCTCTGGCCAAGGTTAATCAACAGATAGTGGTTAGTCCAAGAAGGTTGTAATACCTGAAACAGAAGTTAATGAGGTTTCCATTTAAGGTAAACACACTTACCGGCACGAATAAGGCAAACACATTTGCCGATATGATCAAAGCTATAAAAGTAAAAAAAAAATATGCACACTTCGCAGTACCCTGACGTCAAGAAAGTAAGAAGGCAACCGGAACATAATAAATTAAAGTACTACGCAACCATGCTACACTTTTTCAAAACGAACATCAAGCAAGAATATCAAATTGGAGGAAGCGAAGGTGACTACCCAATACAAAACACACTTCTCTGCCCAAGGAGACATGAAGCAAGAAGAAGGGACTGCTTTTTTTAGAGGCTTGTTTAAACAACCCTCAAGAAAAGGGGCAAATTGTTAATACATAATTCACGACGGACACGTGGATCCCTCTGAAGACTAGGGGCACGATAATAAAACAAAGACGAAGTACATAAACGATCTCCAAAGCACTTTATCTCATCACGAGGCATGATGAAAACTGAAGGCCATGATGAATATTGCCTCGATAGGCCTGGGCATGACAGACGCGTGTTGCAGTTGTCACTTCAATACTTTATACCACGACAGAAGGAAAGAAGCACGTGTCGACTAGCGGATGGGCGAGTAAACGGTATAAAGCAACCAAAGGGATAAGTATCGAAACATCAAATGTATCATGAGAGTATGGCAGCGAAGATAAACTCAGAAGAAGAGGTGTCAACCTGAGAATGGAGAACCAGGAGGGTGCACGAAGTCCAACTGATAACGAAGACCATAAAGTATTAGGAGGAGCTATAGGTAGCAAATAAGACTCATCCCTTGCAACTACTATAAATACCCCCTTTTATCTAAGAAGAAGGGGGTCGAGAATTCTAGGAGAGATACGATAGGTATGCAAAAGCTCCAAAATAAGTATCTCTTAGCTCAGTATACACCATTGTAATCCAGAATTCAAGTAATAAAACTACTCAGATTCACTCCCTGAGGATGGAAGCACACCCAATGCCGAACCTCGTTACATTATTGTGTTCATTGTTAACTTAGTTATGATTCTCGGTATTATGATTTAAATCAGTAATTTACAGTTTATATTTAGTTGATGTACTATCATATCATAAAGGACTTCGGTGAATTCCTTAGGCTTGCTACTCTGAATTCAGAGAGTGCCGGGAACGAGGGTTCTTTATATGCTTAGTTTAATTCTCATTTACAACACTCTTAATAGTTAGTATACTATGAGATAAATTAGTAGTAGCAGACCAACCATTGAACGAGTTAAGCTATCAATATTTCTCCCCCTTTTTGTCAAAATTTTTTGACAAAGGGTCTCGAAAATATCTTGGTTCGAGATAAATGCCCAAGTTCCGAGAAACTCGATTCAACGTATAAGAATGATTTCATTCATAAGGGTTAGCATTTCGACAAGTTACACAATATATATATAAATCAGCACAAGTAGCATGTCGGGAAATATAAAAGATATAAGCATATATGAATTATATTCCTTGTATATTCCACAACCACGCTCCCCTAAAGATATATTTATATTAAACACAAGTTCACAAAAGAAGTCTTCCCCGTGGGTTGTCATTCTCTTAAAAACGACAGAAAATCCTCAGTTAGAGTGAGGAAACGTGCTTACACGTTTTTATTATTATTATTATTATGAAACCAGGCATTTTATTAAGATAGGGAAAATAAGAGTAAGTTACATAGTACGTGTGGGGAGTCTAGCAACAAGCTGAGACCCAACACCAATCTGAATAGCAATGCCAACTCTTATGAAAAAATAATTCCCTACTTTAATAGTGGAGTCATGCCTAGAAACAAAATTCTTGAGCCGCTTCAAAAAAGCTATAGTCTCATCACCTAATTCCCCAAGAGTAGTGAAAGCCAAAGTACCAAAATTGTACCCATTAGCTTTGCAGATTTCATCATATTTACTCCTCTTCTTCTCAGCTGCCTTAACCAGAGCAACCAGGAGCAAAAACAGAAACACCCCCTCCAGCAAATGGTGAAACACCAGTAACATCAAAGCAAGTGTCACGCCCATCCTCCCAATTGTATACCAAGATGTCAGCTGGTCTTAACCCACCACCTTCATTAGTAAGAAAACCCAGTGGAGCTTCAACTTTGGTAGAAACACCAGACCTGAAACAAATGTCAGCAATAGTATCTCTGACACGATTATGCCTAGACTTAATGCCCACAGTGCTAGCACAATGGACTGCATGATCACCAAAAGTATCCATAGGTCTCCCACAACAAGAACAAGGAGAATCAGCAACAAATAAAGGAATACCTAATCTATAACCCAATACTGCACTGAAATGTTGGGGCCCAATTTTCTGACCAAGTCCCTCAGCTGGAATAGCCAACAAGAAGTCTTGAGCATGCTGGGTTTTATTACACTTCCACAAAGCCAAATCTCTAGGGGTCATAGCAAAGGTGATATGCATCTTCTTAATAACTTCAGCAAAATACTGAACAGCCAATGCACGCATAGGATGGGGAGCAGATTCAATAATGCAAGAAGAATCAAGACCACACACCTTAGAGAAATCATCAATAGCTTGTAGGAAAGCAGAACTCTTACCAGAAATGCCAGTATCATGCAAAATTTCACTCTGTAACAACTGAGTCTGCAAACAAGATGCTAAGAAACAATAATGGGAGGTATCCTGCAAGGAGTAAATACCTAAACCTCCTTCATTGATAGGCAGAGTAGCCATCCTGTGTTGCAAAGGGCCATAGCCTGGACCATCACCAACAAGCAAATGTCTTAGATACTGAAACAGATAATCATCATATGAACACAAAGCAGAATGGGAGAAGATAGGGATGGTAGTCCTCATAGAAAAGTAAAGCTTTGAAACACCAATGCAATTGCGCAAGAGAAGTAGTTCACACTGAGGGTCTTTGAGCTTCTGAACTGCATCCATCAAATGTAAAGTCTTATTAACTCTTGCAAGTAACAACTGATGACAGAAATCAACATTTCTGCTCCACCCAGAAGCTTGACTCCATGTGCAGGTCTGCCAATGTCAGCAGGAAAAACATCTTTATACTTGCACCTAGGATCTATAGATGGCCAAAAGATTTCTGTCTTCTGAATGTTAAGCTCAAGCCCCCTGCTATGCCCTTCATGCTGGATAATATTGAGAGCTTTAGCCACCATCATGGTGTCACCAATTTTGGTGCCATCATCCAAATACCAAGCCTGTAAGCTTAGCTGACATTCTCTGGAAATATGAAGAACTAAGGGATG
>JAJJMA010049056.1:0-17974 GCA_023529015.1 Papaver nudicaule | reverse complement strand
GTGCGGGAGAAAGTGAGGCTGGAAGGCGAGCTTGGGCGGGTGCAAGGTTTAGCCAATTCTCATTCAGAGAGGGCGGATCTGGCGCAGACAGAGGTGACTCGTCTTTAGGGAGAGATGACTACTGTTGTTATTGCTTGGACTGAGCGGGTGAATGTGATTCGACGGGAGGCTCGTGAACAGACTAAGAAGCGTGTGAACTTCATCATTGACGAGGTTGCCAGAGGAAAGAAGGACTTCACCAAGATGGTTTGAGCCATAGTCGCCGCTTTACACTTTTCATCCTTTAACTTTCTTCAGTGTTTGTAATGGCTATTGCCTTACGGCCTTGTTTTTGCTTTTGTTCTTTTGTTGACTGCGGTTGTGCTTGTTGGATGCTGAACACGTTCCTTTTGTTCTATGCACTTTGTTCTTTATTTGAGCGTGTTTCTGAACTTTGCTTGGATATACTTATTTTGTGATTGCATGCTGTTGATTATGAGAGGAAATGTTAGTGTTGGATTCCCGCTCAATTGTTAGAGGCGGGTAGCGAGAATTGGTGCCTACTCGTTGAAAGAGGCGGGGGGAGGTAAAAGTGATTGGTACTTGTTCCCCCCGGGGCATCAAAGACAAGGCTACCCCCTTGGGTATCAAGAGTAAGGTTACCCGAATGTTGTGGATTCAACTCTTTTAAACACCTAGGCCAGGGGTGAGAGAAGATCTGGGGCATCAAGAGTAAGGCTACCCCCTTGGGTATCAAGAGTAAGGTTACCCATATGTTGCGGCAATTGGATTGTTGCCTGGGGCATCAAGAGTAAGGATACCCCCTTGGGTATCAAGAGTAAGGTTACCCGAATATTGTGGCAATTGGATTGCTGCCGGGGCAATTGGATTGCTGCCCAATTGTGTTATGAACAACCATTTTTTTTTTTTTTTTTTTTTGCTATGTACAACCACGTTGTTGGTTTTGCGGATCATATGTGGTAGGGTTTCAGGAATATCGCGTTCCATGGATGACGTAATATCTCCCCTCTAAGGTTCTTGAGGTGGTAGGAACCTCTTCCCGCCAGATCGTGGATGATGTAAGGCCCGCCCCAGGTGGGTGAAAATTTTCCTTGGGACTTGTCCTTCTGGTAAGGCGGGCTCTGTCGTAGCACGTATTGTCCCTCAGTGAAGTTTCGTGGCCTGACTTTTTTGTTGTATTCTCTTGCTTTCCGTCTCTGGTAATTTTCCATTCTTTGAAGTGCACATTCTCTTCTTTCTTCCAGATCGTCTAGCCTCTCCAGCATAAGATCTGTGTTGAACATTTTCTCCCATGCTTCGGTCTTGGTAGTGGGGATAATGGCTTCTGTCGGGATGACCGCTTTTGCCCCATAGGTTAGCAGAAAAGGAGATTCCCCGGTAGGTTCTCTTCTTGTAGTGCGGTACGCCCATAGTACATTTTGTAATTGCTCACACCACCTGTGTTTGTACCCATCGAGCGTTTTCTTGAGATTTGTGGCAATTGTCTTGTTGGTAACTTCTACTTGCCCGTTGCATTGTGGGTAAATCAGGGTGGATTTGTTTTTCTGTATGTGGAATGTTTGAAGCAAGTGATCGAATTTTGCCCCTGATAACTGTGCACCGTTGTCGGAAACGATGGAGGCCGGTATTCCGAACCTGCAGATGATGTTTTCTAACACAAACTTAAAGATATCAACATCTCTGATTCTGGTTGTCGCCTTGGCTTCCACCCATTTTGTAAAGTAATCAGTCGCGACGATTAGCTATTTCCGTTGGCGGGTTCCTATTGCTAGGGGCCCTACGATGTCGATACCCCATTTAACAAAAGGCCACGGGCTGAGGAGTGAGTTTAGTTCAGTGGCTGGGGCTTTGATTTTCTTTCCGAACCTTTTGCATTTGTCGCATCGCCTGGTCATGTCGGCGGCATCTCCATACATGGTGGGCCAGTAGTATCCTTGAGTTTTAGCCTTCAACGCCAAGGATCGTCGCCCGCTATGGTTCCCTGCATCCTCGTAGTGGATGGCTAGCAATATTTGACTTCCTTCGGTCCTAGTCAGGCATCGCAGCAGCGGTCCCAGGAATGATTGTTTGTATAGTACTCCGTCTCTTAACTGATAAGTGTCGGAGCGTGATACTATCTTCCTCGCTGCTTTGGCATCTGTTGGCAACATCCCTTTCTCAAGATATTGGTATATGGGTACCCGCCAGTCGACCGGCTCAGGCATGGGAGTATCGGGTCTTTCTTCCTCGCAGGGGCCTTCTTCTAGCGGGATCTCTATGTCTGCTTCGTCCTCCAGGTCTTCTGCATTTTCACGGATGATTAACATTTGTTTCAGCTGCACTGACGACTCGTAAACACGGCTTATCTTGATTGAGGTGGTTGTTTTGTCCCTTAACATGAACGAGATGAAGGCGAGAGCGTCTGCGTGCATGTTGTCTTTCCTGCAGATGTGCCTGAAGGTTATGTTGCCTATTTGGGATGCCAGGTGTTGTGACAAGCACATGTAGGCTGACAAAGTTTCATCTAGAATTTGATATTGCAACTTTATTTGTCTAACTACTAGTTGTGAGTCACTTGTTAGGCGGACGTCTTGGATTCCTAGTTCCAGGATGAGTTTCAAGGCATGAATGACAGCTTCATACTCCACAACATTTTTAGTGTGACTTTCGAACTCCAGCCTGAAGGCATGCACGAGGCGATCCCCAGTAGGTGTGGTAATTACAATCCCGATTCCTGCTCCATCACTATTGGATGACCCGTATACGAATACTTCCCATCTCCTTGAGTTGGTGGGTGAGGTGATGTTTCCCGGGTCTTCTTTGTTGACTTCGATTTCTGGGATATCCTCGATCTCTGCTTCATCAGAGACGGGGAGGTCCGCTAGGAAGTCGGCAAGGACCTGAGATTTCTGGGCTTTCCTTGGCTCAAAGATTATGTTGAACTGCTCAATTTGGGCACTCCATTTGGCTATTCTTCCCACTTTCTCGGGGCTTTTAAGCACAGCCTCTAGCGGAGCTTTCGTGGGTACTCGAACATAATGAGACAAGAAATATGTCCTGAGTTTTTGGTTTGCGAAGACCAGGGCCAATATGAGCCGTTCGATCTTTGTGTACCTTCTTTCTGCAGTGTTGAGCGTTTTGTTAATGTAGTAGATGGGTTGATCTATTTTTCCCTGGGTGCGGACGAGTATTGCATTGACTGCATTGTTCGTGGCCGCAATGTATAACGTAAACACTTCGCCCGGGACCGGCTTTTGCAGAATGGGTATGGTGGCCAAGTATTCTTTGATTTTCTGGAATGCTCTTGTGGAGGGTAAAAACCCCTCGGGACACGTGTCGTAAATCCGAGAAGTCAAAACTACTCCAGGGGGAACCAGCAACGAAGCCTCGGTTCAAACCAAAAAGGAACGAGACAAAATACGACGAGCGAAGACTCGGAAGAAAGGGATTTATACCGCATCATGAGACCGAAGCTCCAGAGCCATTTTCGGAGCACCACCGTAGGAACCGCCTTACTCGACAAGGACTGACACCACCACGATTGAGTCTCTTGTCTTATTAGCTGTAAACCACCCAAGCTCGGCCTATATAAGGCGAGCTTGGAAAACTTTGTAAGGGTAGGATTCTTTTGGGTAAGAATCTAAGCGGCAAGACTAGGATTAGGTCTGTATCTCCTCTGGCTCCTTAGGGTTATAATCCATGTAGTTACAACACATAAATGCATACAAATCTTTATATATTTAACCTTTGATTATTGTCTTTTGTCTATCTTCAGTACTGTTCTTAGGATCATCGTACCATTGAATCATGTTAAAAAACTGTATGTATGAGTATATCTGATGGCTGTGGTACCTTATACACCTATGCAGATTTTCTACTCGTACAGTTTGGCGCTAGAAACAGGGACTGATTAAAACAACTTAGGGTGTGCCTGTGATTTTTTGGATTTTCAAATTTTTCGTAGATTTCATCGTTTTCTTTAAGATTTCCAAAGCTTGTCTTTCAAAAGGAAGCTCCTGCACCTTTAACGTCTAAAGATCCTTAAAGGATTTAGCATGTTCAAGAGTTTTTACGAGAAAATCATCAGATGGTAAGGTCATCAACTAAGAGTTTCAAAACCTTGGTGTGACGAAATCGATTTCAAAAATGGTAGCAGATTTTCATCTTGAAAAAACCCTGTATTAGCTATAAGAAAGCGATTATGGAAAAAATATACGTGTATGAAAATTTATTTTAGGGTTTTCAAAATACATGCTATATCGGGAAACAAACCTGCGTCAGAGGAACCATTGAGAAAGATGATTTTTTGCTAAAAGACAAAATATGCAGTTAGGGATATATCTAAAAAGAGGGGACTACGACCTACGACTGACAAAACCGTTGCAGTGTATAGACTTACATGGCCGACACAGTACACTGCAGTAGCCGCCTTGGACCTCACGGGTTTTTTGTTTTCTGACAGGTTACAACCAGGATGGCTTCAAAATCTGACAGGCTCCGAAGCAGCGAGTAGGGTCTTCGAAGCAAGGGACTGGATCCTCAAGACATCATTACACCAGATTCTCGACAAGTAAAGGGTTATCTCCCGAGGTGGCGGCTAGCACTGTCCAGCACAGTGTACCAGTAAATGAGAACGAAGTATTTGTAGAGGACTTAGGCCCCGAGGGAGAAGGATTCCCAGAGGCTGAAGAGCCATCCCAACAGCAAATAAAAGAAGAAAATGGGGAAAACGACGAAGAGGAGGACGAAGCGTCCGATCCTGATAATGACATAACCGAACACCAGCCTACCGAAGAAAATACGGCAAGAGCTGCGCGATTTAGAAAGTTAATTTTGAAAAACAGAAAAATAAAAAAGCTAAAAAAGCAACTAGCAGAGGCAAACAAAAAGGTGGCAGAAAAATCAGCATCCAACTACAGAAGAGGCAGCGAAGGACACTCTCGTCCAAACAACGTATCTCAGCCAAAGGAACACTCCGTATCCAAAACGCACGTCAAGACCAAGGGCACCAGCAAAGGGCAAGGAATCACGGTATCAAGCAAAAGGACCGACCTCCAGCGTACACAAAGGAAAGCACACAGATGCTCAGCGAAGGTAACCAAACGAAGAAGGACGCCGAAGCTAAGGCCCTACAGCAAGTGATGTTGGATCAGATTAAGGCACTCCGAGCAGAACTTTTTGACAACCGTATCCAATCAAGCGACAGGATCAAGCTCACACAATCCATGAATGATGTTAATCACTCTCCCCTAAGCCCGGAAATTCTCTCATTGGCGATTCCAATAAAGTGTACAATGCCCACTTTCACATCAATTTTCGATGGTTCGGGAGACCCAACCGTGCATATTAAAATGTAACTCCGAGTCTTTCTGGCCTACGCTAATAGAGATGAGGTGCTCTGTAAGTATTTCCCCTCCAGCTTGAAAGGAGAAGCCCTTGCTTGGTATGATAACCTCGCAGCCAGCTCGATATCGTCATTCGAGGAGCTGTCCAAAGTTTTTATACTGCACTTCTTATACAACAACTCCTCCAAGCCAGGGGTGGAGAAACTATTCAGCATTCATGTACGACCAAGAGAGTCAACCAAAAGTCTGACGAGCAGATGGACCGAACAGTGCGTAGAGGTGGGAAATGGAGCTACTGAAAAGGACAAAGTGCGAGCGTTTCTCAATGCATTGGACAAAGATCACCCTCTATATGATAGACTTTTCTCAAAGAACCTCGAGACGCTACAAGATCTTCGAAAATACCAAAAGGAGTGAATTACCTTGGAGGAAATCAAGGAGCAAGCAGCCTTGGGGAAGGAAACAATTTTAAAACAGGTCCATTCAATAAACAACTTATCACTTGAAGAACGAGGTCAAGCAATGAATGCTCAATTCGGAGACCCGTCGAAGCGAGGGAGACAAGAGGACAACGGTCGCTATGAAAACGAAAGAAAATTCGGAGATGGCAAGTATCATGACAATAGAAAGTACAATGAAAGCAGAGGAAACAACCCTCGGGGAGAGTTTGAAGGAAGCAGCAGCCAACAGGGACAAGGAAACATAAAATTCGGGACCGTAAAACCAGGATTCCTTTCACGATAGGAAACTTCTGAAGCTTTGTGTACCTATCGAAGACGCTCTTCGGATTATCGAGCAATCCGAATTTGCCAGCGACATAAGATACCCCCGAAGTAGGGGAAATCAACCGAAACACACAAAAAATTCAAGAGATTATTGTCAGTTTCACAAGTTTTACGGACACACAACTGAGGACTGCGTCACAGCGCAAGACCAAATTTATTTTTTCATAGCCAGGGAGCAATTTAAGCATCTTCTGGAATTACCAAAGCCACCCCCAAATCAACCACAGCCTAAAGAGGAGCCGAAGCATGAAGCTTATGTGATTACAATCGACAGGAATATTCCAAGATTCGGAGCTTGCAATTCCATTGTTCACACAAAGGGTCTAGAAGGAATTCAAACAGGCCGCATCCATAAAAGGGATTTTGAGGGAGAAGAAATACTCAGTGTGATCACAAAGAATCGTCTAGAAGAATGGCAGAAGCAGCCCGTGTTCTTTTCAGCAGCAGACATCCCCAACGAGCGAAGATCACACAATGACCCTCTGGTCATCACCCTTCAAATGGGAAAAATAGCTATGCCTAAAATACTGGTGGACCCTGGGAGTTCTGTGGATATACTCTTCGGACAAACATATGACAAGATGAAGGGAAAGAAAGCCGCTTTGGTACCCTCTTCGTACAACATATTCGGTTTTCATGAGAAGCCATCGATACCACGGGGTGAGCTAATGATAACCATTCACGCTGGTAGCCAAAAGAAGCCAACCTTATTTAATGTAGTGGACATAAACTCACCCTATAATGCCATCGTGGGAAGGCCATGGTTACACAGTATTATGGGCGTAACATCCACCCTGCACCAAAGAATCAGGTTTCCAACCCCGCGAGGGATTGCGGAGATTCCGGGTGAACCTACCGAAGCCCGTGCTTGCCATGAAATAGACATTCAGGCAAAAGAAGGTAGCAAGGAATGCTTGGGACAAGCTAAATACCCAAGGGTAACGGACGAAAGCATAGAAAAATGCATAGCTGACACAGAAGCTGGGATAACAAGCGTGACACAAGACAACAGCGAAAAGGACCAGCGTCCCGATAACAGAGAACAGTTCCTCGTGGCAGCAGGCAGTCTCCAGACTCCGAACGAGCAACTAGGCGAGTCTAGCGAAGGCAAGAACATTCAGCAAGAACCCTTCTGGGCAGGACCATTCGTCATAGAAAGGCAACTTGGGAACGACACATATAGTTTGATCAACCTCGAAGGCCAAAGGTTAAAAACCCCAGTGGAGGGGAAGTACATGAAACACCTAGTCTGAGAAAGCAACTTCTTTTGTAAGCAGTACCCGAAGAAAGATTTAATAAATAAAATAGCACTCGTTGATGCAGCTCCTACCAGAATCAAACTCCAGATCCTGTCGGGAAGGGTAAAAAAACCCATGGCTAAGCACCATCGCAAAGGCTGTAACGCCAAAGGCAAAAAACGCCAAACAATAAATAGGATGTAACGCCAAAGGCAAAAAACGCCAAACAATAAACAGGTTGTAACGCCCAAGGCAAAAAACGCCAAACAATAAAAAGGTTGTAACGCCAAAGGCAAAAAACGCTAAACAATAAAAAGGCTGTAACGCCAAAGGCAAAAAACGCCAAACAATAAAAAGGCTGTAACGCCAAAGGCAAAAATCGCCAAGAAACATAAAGACCTCGAATAGCAGGCATCGAGCCGATAACCATATAAATCGTAAGGGCCCTACGAGTTATATGGCACGATCATCCACCCACAAGACACCCCGTTAGCGGTGGGCACCTTGAATCAAGGCTACATAAGCTGATGATGCATTCGTACCCACTACCAAACGGCCATGAGGATCTCATATTCTCGGGCGCCGAGGGGACAATAAATGGGATAAACATCTGCCTATAGAGGAAGATGGAACCCCGAGGCAGTTGATTAGCTTGCATTTACAAGTGAATTATACAACCAAGGGACCTCCTCCAAACAAAAAACAGCTCTGAGGAGGGGCATGACAATAGAAAAATAAGCAAAATAAATTTTTTATATATATGAATGCAGGGCATGGAGTACGACAACAAAAAGGTGCGTATATAAACAAATGTCTCGGACACAGCCAAAGAAGAAAAAGCAACATTACTAAGCTAAAAGCCTTCATTGGACACGAAGAGAAACGTTACCAAAAACTTTCATTTCCATCGCAAGGCTCTTATCAATTCGTATGTTATCATCTTGGGCCCGAAGCTGAGAATGATCAGACACCGAAGGAGCAATTTCCGCAGCATTGGCGATTTCCTCACTTTCTTCGTCACTATATTCCCGAGAAGGCTCTTGAAACAAATAATGACCCCCTTTATCAAATATAGCACCTGGGGCTCGGCAATCATATGAATCAATCTCTTCATCAATTTCTTCTTCACTCTCCCCTTCAATGTATGCCAAAGCTGGTTCTTGAAACAAGTAATGGCTCTCCTTTTCAAAGGTAGTACCATGGAGTTCGGCCAGCACACCCCTTAATGAAATCATCACGACTTCAGGAAGTACTATCCACCATACCAACAGTCTTCCCCCCAGCATTATGCTTAGAGCTATCCTTTGCACAATCGACACCATTTTTAGGACCCTCCTCGGTACCATGATCGGATTCACCTGGACCATCATGGGTGCCTTCGGAAGCATCACCAAGATTCCCCGAATCACCACCTTTAGAATCATCATTGGCACCATCGTCATCATCGCCAGGCCCATTCAAAAACTTTTCCAACAAGCCTCTCTTCCGAAGCTCATCCCTAGCTAAGGCAACATACACCTCCTGAGGAAGTAAATACTCATCAATTGGGAGTACGACATTAGAATCACGTGCACCGATAGGACCGTAAGTAGGAGGTTCAATGCCAATGGCCCTGAAAAGAGAACGACCATGCATTCGACAGGCCATGCTAGTGGCAAAAGCAGTAGTCAGAGCAGATCGGGAAAGAAGTTCTTCTACGGCTTGACCATGTCTTAACTCATGGTGCACAAGGGCAAAACCGGTCACCATGCCCCTCACGTTTGCCTGACATTCAAGGCGAAGTTCCCGTTCCTTGGACAATAGTTCAGTATACTTTGCCGCTTCTTCAGAGCGACGCTTGCGTTCAAGCTCAAGATCTCGAGAAAGCCTCACCGAATCGGCAGAACGACGCTGGCGTTCTTCGGATAGCTCTTGGGTTAATTGCTTAACCTTGCTTTCAGCCTCCAACTTCCGTTCGGATTCATTCACCAGCTGACTTGAGGCATCGTCCCTTGCCGCCTCGGCGTCGGCAACCTGCTTCTTCAAATTGGCTTCGATGCCTAAAACACAAAACAAAACATGAGAATGGTAGGACGACAAAACTCGCTCAAGGGTGTGAAAGGAGCAGGAAAACAGGAAAAGCAGGTTTAGCTCCCTACTCTCTTTGAAAATCACATATTCAGAAACCTCGTGTTGATTAGTAAAACGAGGCACCGAGGCATTCTTCCTAACATCCTCGGAATAAATGACCCCGCTTCTAGCTAATTCTATTCGGTACTCATCAATAAGACGAGCAGAGTGGTCCTTCGACTTATTGGCTAAAGCAAGTTCCAGGCATATATCGTTACAACTCCTCTCTAGAAGATCATTTTTAGTAACCAGGTCATTATTGACATTCTTCAGTGTAGACAGTTGAACCTTCAAACTTCTGATATCCCCCTCTAGCTTTTCAATCAGAACCCTACCAGAGGCACTGACCGACCTCTCCGAGCGAGCTGCATCTCGCTCTTGTATCAGTCGATCCACATCTAGCTGGAAAAAATTATTCTCTCGGGCCAGAGTTAAATTCTTATTTTTAGCCTCCTCGAGAAGGCGCTCGGCTTGATCTCCTCTCTTTCTCTCCTCAACAAAAAGACCTTCAGCCTCTTTCCTTCTCGTCCTATAATAAGTCACATCTTCTAAGGCCTTGTCCCTTTCTTCCAAGAGCTTATCATTATCACTTCGGCAGCTTTTGCTACTCGAGGTAATCTGAGACGATTGTCGACTCTCTCGAAGCCGGTCAATAGCCAACCTGGCCTCTTGAAGTTTTTTCTCGCTTTCCTCTAGCTCGCCTTTTAAAAGCAAGTAGCAAATCCGTTCTTAGCACAGCCTGCAAAAACAGATATGTACACGAGTAATCAAAGAATAAAAGACTTACATATCGAGTGCTTTTTCGCAGCAGCACTACGAACTTTCTCTTGAGCCAGCTCCTCTTGCATCCGGTAAAATTCTCGCTCATGATAATCAGCCTCACCAGCTTGATCAAAGTTATGAGCCAAGAGACCAGAGGCATGGTAGTCGCCCTAATAAAAAAGCAGCAGAGTCTATAAGAAGACAGATTACCAAAAAGCTTCGGCAGCATAGGCATATGGGCAATAAAGGCACAACTCACCGCCTGAAGAATAGCCAAACTCTCCTCGTAGGAAAGGGTGGATGACGAAGGTTGTAATCAGCCCGAGGGCAGTCACCTCCGAAGATATCACCAAGCTTCTTGCAAAAATCTGGATCTAACGGATGCTCCACGGGATTCGAGGCATGGGCTTCAAAACGAGTTGAAACCTCGACAGTAAACTCACTAGGGTTATGATTTTCAAACAAGACCTCTTTAAACCTCTCGGCAGTATATGAGTGCCTATATCTATTAGCGTAAATCGGAGCAGGCGGAAACTTCGAACTCTATGGAAAGCCGGCAACGAGTTCTTTGGAAGGATCCATCTCAACATATGAGCCATCCTCTCGAGGAACAAGAAGGTCCACTGGAGTGACAATTTTCTCTGATGAAAGTATAAAAGGCTCACCAATAGCATTCGTGGAAATTACCATCACTGAGGCAGAAGCACCGAGAGCAGCTCTCGGCGCAGAAGAATTTGAAAGAACAACATCCAAAGCAGCACTAGTCTCCGTAGCTGTAGGATTCGCTATAGCCGAGGCAGTAGCGCCAACAGTGGCAATAGGCAAAGTAACAGGAGGACTCGCGGCACCCACCTCGTTGATAACCATATCAGTTGCCTTCGGTGCTGATATTTCCTTACTGACATTCGTAGGTTCCTTTGAAGGCTTCGTAGCGGCTCGACGATGTCAAGGCTGAACTCCTCTAAGAATCGTTTGTAAAACATATTTTTTCAGTGGCCGAGAACCTCCCGAATTTCCCCCATAGTCAAAATTCATCAAACCATGAATAAGGTTCAGGGCACCTAAGGGTTGTCCCTGCAGATAAGGATCCGTCTTTCTCAGGAAAAACAAACAGAGGCAAGTATGAATACTTCAGGAAAAAACGAAAGAAAGTATTTGTTACCTGCTGCATAGTCTCCTCATCTGCCCGAGGACGCTTCAAATTACTCGAGGACCCCGCGAGAACACCCTTGCCTTTTCCTAAAAATGAGCGAGACAACCCTTTGTCCTCGTCAAAAAAGTGAATGGAGAACAAGTGTTGAGTCTGAAACTCATGCCCTGCATCGAACTCGGTCCGAGCAAAGAATCGGCCAAAGTCCTTCCAGCCTCGGAGTAGGGGACCTTTGAGGAGTATAGGTTCCGAGTACCAGTCTTCGTCCATTGAATATTTTAAAGATTCGGGGAGGATATTCTCGCTGCCTTCCACAGTTCGAAAGCTAACCCCCCAAGGAGCTAACTCATTGTCTAGGGTTAAAAAGGGCTCGTAGTGTTTAGAGAAATTCTTGGCAGTAAAGTAGAACTTCGCTGTGGATCCGGCAGGGGAATTATTTTCAGAATTAAGAACCCACTGACTGATAAGGTAAATAGAGCTGCAAGTGAGTTGCATCACTCCTCGAGGTTTAGGAAGAGAACAAAGGATTTGCAGAAACAAAGGATTCGAAGATTTGTAAAGAGAAAAAAGCAACCCTGCAGACATTTGATGAAATGTCACCAAAAGTCTGTCTTCGCTACACTGATACTCCTCGACCAGTTCTGGAGTCAATCTGGGAGAATTAACGGACTCAATCTGAAAGCCCCTTTCATCAAAATCCACACCATTCATCCTCAAAAGAAGGGCTTCAACCATAGAAGAAGTTGACATAGGAAAAGAAGAAACATAAAAGAAAAGATAATATCGCCGGCAGACGGAGGTAGCAGAGGCAATCTGGAGCAGAGAAAAAGAAGGAGGGGAATGTTCAAAAGAAATCAACTTTAAGAAGAAAAGGAAGATTAAAACAATGGGTCAGGGAGAAAAGAACGGATAGAGCGCCGGATATAAAGATGTAAATTAAAGAGGTTCCACGGAAGAAGAACGCCGGCACCAAGAAAGATGAATACGAAAGGGTTAAAGAATTTTTAGAGGGAGAACCGAAACTTAAATAGTGAAAGAGAAACCGGCACTACCAGTCAGAAGGTAAAAAGCCGCGGAATCCTCGAGCTTAGGAAGAACGTGTCGAAAAACTCGCACCTGGCAAGTAGTGGAGATACTTGCTAAGAAGGAGGTGGCCAAAGGAGAAATTTCCTCTCCTCGCATCTTCGATACGAGGAAAGGAAAGAGGCAAACTGTAGAGGGTAAAAACCCCTCGGGACACGTGTCGTAAATCCAAGAAGTCAAAACTACTCCAGGGGGAACCAACAACGAACCCTCGGTTCAAACCAAAGAGGAACGAGACAAAATACGACGAGCGAAGACTCGGAAGAAAGGGATTCGGACCGCATCATGAACCGAAGCTCCAGAGCCATTTTCGGAGCACCACCGAAGGAACCGCCTTACTCGACAAGTACTGACACCACCACGATTGAGTCTCTTGTCTTATTAGATGTAAACCACCCAAGCTCGGCCTATATAAGGCGAGCTTGGAAAACTTTGTAAGGGTTGGATTCTTTTGGGTAAGAACCTAAGCGGCAAGAATGGGATTAGGTCTGTATCTCCTCTGGCTCCTTAGGGTTATAATCCATGTAGTTACAACACAGAAATGCATACAAATCTTTATACATTTAACCTTTGATTATTGTCTTTTGTCTATCTTCGGTACTGTTCTTAGGATCATCGTACCATTGAATCATGTTAAAAAACTGTATGTATGAGTAGATCTGATGGTTGTGGTACCTTACACACCTATGCAGATTTTCTACTCGTACAACTCTCTCGCAATTCTTCGTCCAAGTGAATTTGCTTTCCTTTTTTAGTGTGTCGAAGAAGGGTTTGCACTTGTCGCTGGATCGGGCGATAAATCTGCTTAATGCCGCCAGACTCCCATTTAGTTTTTGGACTTCTTTGAGATTTTTTGGTGATGGCATTTATGTGATAGCTTGAATTTTCACCGGGTCCACTTCGATTCCCCGCTTTGTGACCAGATATCCCAGAAACTTCCCCGACGTCACGCCGAAGGTACATTTTTCGGGATTCACTTTCATGTTGTTCTCCCGCATCACGTTGAAGATTTCCCGAAGGTCACTCAAGTGATTTTGGGCGAGCTTGCTTTTCACCATCATGTCGTCGACATACACTTCCAGGTTGTGTCCTATGTATTTCTTAAAGATTGCATCCACCAGACTCTGATATGTTGCTCCCGCGTTTCTCAGTCTGAATGGCATCCTTGTATAACAGTATAATCCTCTTGGCGTGAAGAATGTTGTGTGTTCTTGATCCTCTTCCGCAAGAGAGATTTGATTGTATCCTGAATCTAGGGGTGTACAACGGGCCGGGCCGGGCTACCCGGGTCCGTTTATATCTCAGGTCGGGCTTGCCCGCCTAATTATTTTAGTGCCCATCAAAATTATCGGGCACGGGCAGGCCGGGTAATATTGATAATTTGATACCCATTACCCGCCCACGGCCCATGAAAATATTCGGGCAGGCCAGGCCGGGACAGTCAGGCCACGGGTTGTATATGTTTTAACTGGTTATTAATATCAACATGTAATACATATAACTTATTATCTTCACATCATACTATTATTTAGTTAAAAAAACATATGTACGAAAATGAATAAAAAAAAACATGTATAAATATAATATTAAGGGTAAAAATTAAGACTAAAAACAGACCGCCTACCGGGCATGTCGGGCACAAAATTTGAATAAAAGCCTGCGTCCGCCCATTTATAATTATCGGGCAGGCCGGGCAAGCCCATGACAGGCTACCGGGCGCCCACGGGCACCTCCAGACTCAGGCGGTACAGGACAGGACGCAGGCCACCAGGTATTATGTACACCCCTGATTCCTGAATATCGGTCCATGAAGGACATGAGCTCGTGCCCCGCCGCGGCGTCCACTAGCTGGTCTATGTTGGGTAGAGGGTAGCTATCCTTTGGACATGCTTTGTTGAGATTGGTGAAATCTATGAAGATTCGTACACCTCCATTCTTCTTAGGGACGATCACCATGTTAGAAATCCATGTGGGATATTTGACCCGCCTGATGAATCCCGCGTCTCACAGTTTTTTGAGTTCTTTTTCCACCGCCTCGTGATATTCTGGAGCAATCTTCCGATGTCTCTGTCTGTATGGTACAGTTCCTGGCTTAATGGCGAGTTTGTGGCAGGCCAAGTTTGGGTCGATTCCCGGCATGTCACTCATCTTCCAGGCAAACACATATTTGTATTCTATCAGCAATTGGTGTAAGCCCCGCTCCTGATCCGCATCAAGCAACGTTCCTATCTTGATCATCTTTGGATCCTCTGGAGTACCTATGTTTACTTCTTTGGTTGCCTCCAGTGCTGAGAACGTTGGTTTCGGGGTTTCCAAAACGGGAACCTTCTGTAATTGCTATTTGGTAATTTCCATGGGCTCTGACGTGCTAGCCCCGCGGTCATGGCCTCAGACGGTTTTCCCGCTTTAGATGGTACATCTGCTAGACTCTTGCCCGCTGTGTCCACCGGGTATTGCTCCAATTTCTTGGCCTCTTGTTCCGCTTTTCTCCCCTTCCTTTGGTTGAGTTGACTGGTCATTCTTTCCTCGTTTAGGCTCACCTCCATGGCTTGACATGCTCTGGCCAACATTTGGTCTCCTCTGATTTCCATCTCCCCCTTGGTGTTGGGAACCTGAGATGTTTATGGTATGATGAGGCTGTTCCACGTAATCTGTGAACCCAATGGCGGCCTATGATGGCATTGTACGGGGAAGGTGCGTCCAAGACACTGAAAAGTGTGTTTAAAACCATAGGCCCCGCCCTGACATCCAAAGTGATGTCTCCTCTAGGCCTTGATGTGGACCCGTTGAACCCGTAAATGGTGTAGGGCGATGTTACGAGCAGGTCATCAGAGAGCTCCATCTTTTTGAATGCTTCATAATACAACACATTCAGCGAGCTCCCACTATCCATGAGGATCCTGGTGATGTTCCATTCTGAATTTCCCGGCGTTGTGCCTCCGATTCTCCCTACTGGTAATGTTAACACAAGCGGGTCGTTATGAATCTCCACTTCTTGATCGACATCTTTTGCCGAGAAGGTAAGCGGGGTAGTCATCCAGTCTTCCCATTGATCCTCCATAGCTATCCCATTGACTCTAAACACCTCGTGGCTGTCTATTATCTTCTTGCACCTTGCGTTGATGTCATTTACTAAGCTCGGGGGGTGCCATTCGGAATGCGTGATGGTGTTCACAATTTTGGCATCACTAGGAAGGTGCACTGTCTTGTTGTACGGAGGTGGTGGTGGCAGTAAGAGGTATTCTTGGAGTTTTCCTTCATCAATCATTCTTTGTATTTGAACTTTTAGGCCTCTGCAGTTTGCGGTGGTATGCCCGAAGTAGGAATGATAATCGCAGTACTCTTTGGAATTTTCCCAACCGTCAGGTTGCCTTCCTTTGGACCAGGGCCAGTGGAAGTATGATTTGCCTTCAATCTCTCTTAAGATTTGTGTCTCCGGCTTGTTTAATCTGGAGAAGACCTTGTCGTCGTACCTTGGCATTTTGTCTTCTCTTTTCCCATCCCAGTGCCGGGGACGTCTGTCACCTGACTGTTGGTTAGGTCGGGACCTGGGTTGCTGTGCTCCTGCCTGTTTTGCCACGTCTGATATTGCCGGTGGCGCGGGTTCCATCGAGTTTGTCCTTTGCCCTGCATCAGATCCTCGGTTTTGACTCCTTGGGTTGTCCTTTTGAATTTCCTCAAGTCGGATGAACCGCTCTTGTATCAGCCGCAGATCTGCGATAGTGGTTGGGTGTCTGAGTTGGAGTTAAGTAAATAGCAGAGATCCTCTCGGTAGCCCGCTCTTGTAAGTCCCGATCGCTACTTCGGGGGGCACGTTCCCGATGGCCAAACACAATCGATGCCATCTGTCGGTAGAGTCTCTGGTGCTTTCTTTGTGCTTCATGTCGAGTACAAATAGCTTCTCCATCTCTACCTTCGTAGCGATGTTGTACATGTATGCCTCCACAAAACACTTGCTCAGCTGGGCAAAAGACCCGATGAAATTGGCGGGGAGATTATCAAACCATTGCAAAGCGGATTCTTTAAGGCTCGAGGGGAAGAACTTGCACATTATGACCTGATCAAATTCCCACTTGGCTAGGGTCCTGGTGTAGTACTTCAAGTGTGTTGCAGGATCTCCACTACCGTCGAAACATTCGAAAGGGGGGAGAGTGCACTTCGAGTGGATTTCTCCTCTTGTAATATGCGGCGAGAATTATGTTGTATGGGCTCCCCTCATTGCTTCTTCAAGCCTTCCTTGGCCTTGACTGCTTCTGAGTGCCCGCATTTGTTCCATTAATTGGTCGTGTTGCTCGCGCATCCAATTCAGCTCCCTACGTAGGTCATCATTGTTGTTTTGTACGGGCTTCCCAGCCTCGGGGAGAGTCCATCTGTGTCGGCTCTTCCCTGGAGCGTATGTCGAGCCTTCAGAGTCTCCAACCTGGCTTAGGTGTTTGGTATTTACTCCCCAATGTTCTGATGTTGCCACGGTCTTTCCTCCGGGGTTTATATTGGCCTCCGCCTGAGAGTTTGCTTCGTCCTCTAATGGTATCACTGGTGTGAGTTGGGTGACCCTGGCTTTGAGCTTCAGGTTTTCCCGGGCCAGTATCTTCAATGCCTCGGCATATTCCTGGTTTTATTTCTCCGTCTGTGCCGTTCTGTTGGTTTCCTTCTGGAAGTCGTTGGATCCTCCTTTGTCGGGGATGCGCCCTTCCCCGCTTCCTGAGTTGTGGGCCAGGTTTTGCGTATCCGCCTGTGCCATTCCCGCTTCTTCTTGAATGGTCGACGCTGTTATTTCCTCCAGTTGGCGTCTTAGGTCCATGAATATCTCTTGGAATCCCGTGGTTGGTAAGACAGTCGTCATTGGCTGGCGGCTAGGGGCATTATCTGCAGGCGTTCCGAACAGCTGCAATTGAGAATTTGCTTTTGTTGTGGATTCACCAGTTCTTTCCATCTGCTTGAGCTTGTTGCCTCCAGCCTCCTTCTCAGCCGTCGAGATTGCTGCTGCTGCGATAGCTGTTGCGTTTTCTCGAGTCATCTGGCTTTGTACGTCATAGTTCTGATTGCCCGGCAGATCCTTTTCTTTGTTTGACTGAGATCGGGTCCTTCGCTGGGAAACTCCGACAGTCGATATTTCAACGTGTGTAGTGCTTTTGCCGATTAGTTCCTTGACAGCCGCATCCTTGGTAGGTTGAAGCGGTGGTGGTTTTGCCTGGACTACTTCCTGCGTAGGCTTTTGGTGAACGGATCCTATCTTTGGCACGTCCTTTGTTTTCTCCATGTCCTGACTTTCTGCAAAAAGATGATATAGACAAGAGACTAAACGAAAAATGGATGATTAGCTTTTTTCTCCTTGATGGACGCCTTCGTACTGCCGGTTCCATCGATCACGAATCCCGCGAGATGAATCCAGCTGGGAGCATTGTCGTATCACTAGGAAGAATAAATTCTTTACTCAATCCCTGTTTCTAGCGCCACTGTAACAACCAAAAATCTGCCTGAAGATCTTAAGGTTGATATCTCACTAAGTCCTACTGATGTATC